>SMGT01010713.1:173178-218828 GCA_004794575.1 Lanistes nyassanus | reverse complement strand
AGTCAGTCTCACAGAAATGAATAATCTATGTAAAGCCCTGTTCAGAACTCCCCAGATCCAGGACAGCTATCACCATCTGTCCCGACAAGAACAGGTGATCATCTTCCGCCTGCGGACGGGACACAACAGGCTCAATCAGCACATGCATAAGAGGCTTCGCCTTGCACCGTCCTCAAAATGCCCCTGCGGAGAGGCCGACCAGACGGCTGAACATATCCTGCAGGAATGCAGGGACCACCGGCAGCTGAGAGAGGACGTCTGGCCGGAGCCTACGAGCCTCCAGGAGAAACTGTACGGCCGGGCGGAAGCACTACAGAAGACCAGCCAATTCATCCTTGCCGCCGGACTCAAATTGTAGCAGCGATCGCAAAGAAGAAGAAGAAGAAGAATGCAACGCGATCCTGCGGCAGAGCACATCGTTATTTGTGAACAGCAGTGTATCTAATAATTTCTTCTACGGGAGGGGAGTTTCCCAGTGACAATGAGGTCGTTCCAGATTTGCTGCTACAACTGTTTTAACGGCATGGCAAAAGACAGACGAGAAAAGGTGACGGGATTCATTTATAAAACCACCCTTGAGAAATGACTAACATGGTCCTGTTCTGGAAATGTTCAGGTATGTGAAAACGGCATTAAACACTGTCGAATGGAAGAAAACAACTAAGACTTTTTAGGTGTTAAGCTGGCTTTATGAGATCCTATAGCGAAGATGGAACTGTAGGATTTTTCTTAAACTTATATAGACTTATTCTGTACCATCTCCAAAAAAAAGCAGTACACGTTGTACACAAACTTTTCCTAATTATGCATCAGAATGAAGAATCTTTACTGCTGCCTGAAACAGCTATCGGGATTCCAGCTTTCTATATCAAGCACTCAAGGAACATTTGACGTTTGCATGGTTAAGAAAGGACTTTTTTTTAAAGTAGTCAGAACAGAACACGGATTAAGTTCGTCAGCCGTAGCCAGGCTAAGGTAAGATACTAAACAAACACCGGATGGTTGTCCATATGGATGTGTTTATACGTGGAGATCCTTTTTGTCTTCGTCGCTAAATCTAGAATCACATATTCTGCGTTCCTGACGTTCAACGGTATTCGTGGGTACATTCAGGAACGAGTGTTACTATTAGGCCTACTTATATCCATTTTGATCCGACATGCTACGGCTTGCGTAAGAAAGGTACAAACAGCTCATTTTCGGCTGCCGCGACAAGCGCGACCTTTATAAATTGGCGCGGGGCTGCTTGCCCGATTTTCTAAACGGTGCTTTCGGAAATAATGGCTGTCAGGAACCTGATCAATGTTCTCTGACCTCTAACTGAACTTGGAAAGAAAAGAAAGTAAAACATGATACCCGATCCAGGCTTGTTTCGTTTTATCAAACTGTTGGGAAGATAGCATGCTGCACACGTCGTGCGTCAAAGGCGGAAGCATACGCCCGTCTGTAGATTAATTAAGCGCAACGCAGAAACGGCCTCTGTGCAAAAACAATCTTGTCCGTACATATAATGTATCGCTTTTTACGTGCTGAGTGTGGTTTTTTTTTTACAAAGAATTACAGAGGCCGCAGTCGACAGAGCCTTTAATTTATATTAAAGAGCGAAGATTTTAACAAGGACAAATGTTACTTTAACTATAGAAGCTTCTCAGAGTTGGACCTAAGCGGAACAAACTTCTTCTGCCAGTGNGCTTGAACAAGGGGATAATAGACCTTAATTAGGCCTGAGAGTCGAGGATGGTTCACACCTGGAATCTATGGTGCAATCTCCTTGACCCACCAGACCCCAACACGTGACACTGAGTGTGGTTTTTTTTTTTACAAAGAATTACAGAGGCCGCAGTCCACAGAGCCTTTAATTTATATTAAAGAGCGAAGATTTTAACAAGGACAAATGTTACTTTAACTATAGAAGCTTCTCAGAGTTGGACCTAAGCGGAACAAACTTCTTCTGCCAGTGAAGGTGGCATCTAGTGCCGACGGCTGACAAGCTAATCAATAGCACCAGTCGCTGGTAGACAGGACACTCATTAATTAGGAATTCTTACAAGTCCAAGATAGCCCATATAGGTCCTCCCCACAGTGCGAAACAGCAGCCAAGGCGGTTGCAGAGACACGATGAAAGCCTTCGTGAAGTTCGTCCCAGCCAGATAGGCGGAGACTGCATGCAACGCAAGGACTATGTTTTAGGCATTGAAGATCCGAGCTAAACAAATCACACTAAGGCTTTACCCGGTGTGTGCTGTATTCACGTTTTCAGCCACTTAATTAGACTGCTACACATTTCTGTTGGATTTTAATTAGCTGTCTCTCCCACGCGTACGCAAGCGCGATTTTCAAATGGAATCTACAAGAAACGACATCAGCTTGTGGTGAAAACAAAAATGACATCAAAACATTAAGGCATGCTTGTGATCCCTCCCCCCCCCCCAAAAAAAAACGACCTGGACGCACACTCATGCATACATAAAGTAACAGACTCATCAGAACGCTCGCATATTACGACTAAAAGCTTTGTTGGAAAGCATTCAGCTCAATGCATTTATTGTAGCTTCAAAAACAAAAAAAGGGTGGGGGGTATGAAAGCCACAGTGGTGTTTCTTTTATACTAGTTTTCTCCTTTTCCATTCTTTCGAGATTTTAAAAAATAACCAGCCTGTGTGGTAATAATCTACATCCAAAACTATGTCCATGGATGAAAAAAATCAAAATTGTTACTACCTGAAACAAAACACAAGAACTGGCGCTGGTTATTGTCAGCATCATCACAGACAAAAGAACAAAACAAATTGCAGAGTAGGGACCATGCAACACATAAGCAGCTCATTTTACAAATCTTATGCAACAATTCCACTGAAATCACTTCCAATTTTGAGTGCTCCAGTGTGCACATGGACCTTTGGTACTCACATGCTGCTTAGAAACTTTCTCCCCCGCTTGCATGCACATCACAAAAAAAGGCTCCCATGCACACCCTTGTACTAATGCCATATGCGAAGTCATTCCCTCTTACAGGCATCCACATGTGTGCACATCCACCCCACACCCTCACCCTGTATGCATAGTGTTTGGAAACACTGTAGCTTCCTCTTGCAGGCATGCATATATACTCAACCCTTGTGCTGTTTTGAAACTCTCTCTCAAGCATGTACACACACTCACAACCTCAGCACAACAATTATTTTCTATAAATTACATTTTTATAGTAATTGACTTCACCATTATATACATACAAGTGTATCTTCTCACAAGTATGCACATGGTCACATGCAAGCATGGGCACATGCATAAACAGATATCAATAACAAAATACAGGTAAAATTACATCAGAAGCCATAATACGTCCCTTAAGATTTTATAAACCACTGTTTATATCTTATTCAATGTCTAGTCTCACCAAATCTACATTATTTATAAACACCTTAAAACTTCAGCTAATTCAGAAATAAAGGTCTATTCACATTCTAATTATTTCACAACTTGATAATTATGTGGACTTCACCCCACCCCAGTCTCTGCCAATCTTTACTACAAAACATAAATGCCCATCAAAAATTTATGCCAGAGTTCATTCCTAAGCATACACAAATAATGTATATTCCGCATTGAAAATAGCTTAAGAAAAAACCTGATGATAAAATACTGTCCAAATTTATAATCATGTCTTATTAGTCGTATGGCACTTTAAACTCTGAAAAAGAAAACCTTTTCTTATATACCAGCAAATACAAAAAGTGTTGGTCTTCCTACTACATAAGCATTAACAACAATCATTATAGGTATTGCAAAGTAATGAAAATTGACAGGCAAGTAGGACGATAAATTCTGTTTCTATGCAGATAAATTTATAACTAATGACTGTATGCACAAAACTGTCATAAAATGTGATCCTTTATGTTAATGCAAACTGCTATCTACATTGATGTGCACAAGCACACGCATGAAAACAAATGCAAGACCACAGTAATATGCCCTTGCATGTACAACAGTTATTGCACACAAAAACCATGCACACAACAATCAAAAGGCCAATACTATTTACAATTCACCATGACAAAAAACAATCGAAAAAGGAAACAATCATCACCAAAGTAACAGCCAAAATCAAAGCAAATCGTTAAATGAATTAAAAAGAAAAAAATCGAACTAGCAAACAAAACAAAGTGGACTAGATACAGTATCCAGTAAAAGCTCAGGCACAACCACCATTCTGACCAGGTCCACAATAATGGAGAGTGGGAAAAATTACCCACAAATCACCTGCCTCCACTGTAACATAGGAATGTGTATAAGTACCAATGGGGTCTTGGACCAAAGAACAAAATTTCATTTACTAACCCCATAATCTGTATTAGCAGAATTCTTGTAAGGCCACCAGGGTAATATCTTGTAGATTATGTTATGGCTATCATTGTACAAGTGCACATGAAACGTTTTACAACATTTAATCCTAGAGTTTTAATTCTCAGGCAAGAAAGCTAAAATATCTTCAACCAGGCCAGAACCTAAGTAAAAGTTAAAAACAGGCTTGCCCAAAGATAATCAGGAAAATGTCCCCCTTTGCCTAGTCCTGTCCAATCAGCACAGCTGGACGATGGTGTATGCCCATTCTCATAAAATGCCTTAGTGCAGGTGGAGATTCCAGTCTGGTTCATAGGCTCAAGTGACAAACATATCAATTATGACAAGAAGTGCAGTTAATGGATTTACTGCGTTTTTCCAAAAATGAGATTAATATCAATAGCACCAGTTCCCAAAACCTCCAGCCTTCAAAATAACCTTCCACAAGCAGCTAACCTAGGCTTCGGCATAAAATCTAAATATCAGTAAAACTCCCTGAGTGTACCAGAAAGAAAAATACAAGATGGATCGATGAGAGTGTGATATAAGATGGCAGTAGCCACATCTCAATGTGCAACTACAGTGACATTTTATGGTTCTGTCTTGGCAAGCTTTGTGTGCATGTGCGTTGATTCTAACAAGCACTGCTTTAAAGCTACAATTTATATTATCCCATTTTCATGCTCATAAATCTGTTCATAAATGCATGCTCTGTGGAGAAGCAGCAGAGGTGGGGTTACTTCACTTCTTTGGTATTTACTATTACTGGGGGCATTTTACCATCTTACCTTCAAAACTTCATTTGATCACAAGTGCAATAATCAAAGTGCACCAGATATTTCTCATACCTACCTTATTTTTTTTACACAATCCATCCGCTAAGACTCTCAAACCTCACTGGAAAAAAATATCTAAAATGTAACATATTTTTGATGCATGTTGCTAGGTTTCCATGAGCTTACTACCAGTCAACATCTGTTCTATGTAGTAAGTACTGAACTATATTAACCATTACAAATCTAAATCTTTACGTAAAACCTGTGGCTAGCCCTTGAGCACTGTAGTATTTCTGATGTAAACAGATGGCACCATATTTCCAAACATTTAAGATAAAAAAGATAATATTTTACCACTAAGTTCTGTTCTCATAAAAAAGTATGTATTTGGCTTTAAACGTAAATAGACACATAAAATAGACACAAAAAGCATTCACAGTTGTAAGTACTGGACATTACGTAACATTACTTAAAATCACCACAAATAATTTAGCTTGTTATTAAAATGTCTCTATGATGACAATGAAGAAAAATTTTCTATCTGAAAATTCTCTTTAAAAAAACCTTTCCCAATCAACAACAAAAGCTTGTCGATTAAAAAAAATGTAATTCGCAATGTGTGTGTGTATATATTTATATATATCTTAATCTAACATCAACAAACATGATAGAGGCAAATAGGTTCATCTATTTTAAAGTTGTATTGCTAGACAATAAGTGAAGTATCAGTGCAGTCTCTACTTTGGTTGCTGGAATGTGGTAATTACATAAAACTCTTTATATACTTTCTCAAACCACCACAACATACTGGGGTGTATTTTTAAGTGTAGGTAGTCAATCTGATGCATACCAAAGTTGAAATGGTAATGGAAACAAGACTGCAACAGGATTAAATTTAAGACAGATGACTTCAAAGTAGTGTTCTGAAATAATGAAGATGATTTTTCACAAAAAAAGACTGTTAATGACTTCTTCTAAATTATCAAAGATAGTTTACTGCTTACAGTTTTAAATGCTCACTCCTGTCCTATGTGTAAATGTAGAACTAAAAAGTCCCTCCATACACATAAATAGATAAAATATTTCTGATGTCACCTGCCATAGTCTGACAGCGTTTGTTTGTATGATAACAATTATTAACGTTGAATGTTTAGCTGGTTTGAGTGTTGTTTATATATATATATATATACACACAAATAGGTGTGGGTGTGTACATACAAAATGACATTTAATAAAAGAAAAGAAGAAGTACAAGAAAGATTTTAAAAGTACAATATCTGTTTCTATATATTAATATTTCACATTTTCAAACGTGCATGCCCAGTCACCACTGTATATAAAGCATTCACAAACATAAACATTTTTCAGTAACATATACATGTAGTATAAAGTATTAATCCAATGCAGGTTTTATGTTCCTAAATAAGGAAAAAGAAATCCTATCAGTCTGATCCTGAATATGTTATACATTTTCTGTTCGCTTTTTCATGATCATAGGTGCAGGTGACAACAAGAGAAAATTACCTGGTTGACCAAGAAAACAGATAAGAATAAAAATCTATACTGACAAATGAACACACTGACAGTAAATGAGTTTGCTGAAATAAACTCATTTCGTTCAGAACATTTACTAGACACATACATTACTGTCCTATTGTGGCTAGTTTAACTAATTTTAATTATGAAAAATATATGGACCTCTGAAGAAGCATGATTATTAGTCACTGCACAACACATGCTGCTGAACTTGATCCATCCCGCCCAGCTGCTTTGGCAAAACAAATAGCCTGCATCCAACAATTCTGGCTAAGCTCACTGTCTGCCTGAATGTAGTATGTCCTTCCATTTTCCTTGCTCTTGATGCGAAATGCAAACTGCTTTTTATCTATGCTGCTCTCTGATATGTCAGCATGTGACAGAGGAATTTTCTTAGGTGTTCCCTGTGGATATATGGCACACGAAATAACATCCCACAATTTTAAATTTAAGAAGGATGGCAAATAGCAACGCACTAAAATAAAAAATAATAAAAGTGAAGGCTACAACTTACAATGTTCATTATCAGTTTCAAAATTTCATGAAACATTCTAATTCTTATCAGAAAGAGACGATCGAAGAACAATCATTTATTGATTTAATAGCCAAGTTAAAAAACTCAACAGCGAGCTGTTTTTTCAAAAATGGAAATTTAAAAAGCGCGCTTTAATGGGTAAGACTTCCACACCATCGATCTTCTACCACAAACTCCTCTAAAAAGAGCCAGGCCAATGTTATTACTGCTTTTTGTTGTTTTGTGTTTTACTTCTAGGGTTGAACTTGGAAATTTACTGCAAGCGCAAGTGAAAAAGAAACTTCGTATTTATGAAATGTAACTTAAATAAAATCATATTTTGAAAACGACATATTTTAATGTGTAAATATTGGTCTTCGTATTATAATCAAACAATAAATGCCCCATATAATGCACCTAACAATAATATACATGCTAACATAGTGACGATAAATAACCCCTACCTCAGGATTCGTATAGTAAAGAAGATCACAATTTTTTAGGACGAAGTATACCCGTTTCCACTTTCTCGATAATCTTGCTCTTTTCATCAAATATCCTTTAATCTCATTTGGCTCAATTTCGCTGCCAGCATGACTTTCTGAGCGATTTGATAAACTATTTGTGTGACTCCCGGATACCGAATCGGAGCAGGAAGCCATGTTTTCCATTACATGACGCACCTGTCAACAGTGCCCCCAACGGATTTAATATTTGCCGTAAACTATTTTCTTATGAAGATCTTAAAAAGGTAAAATTTATAAAAGTACATATTTCTTACTATGTCCTGGAAAAGTTTAATTCATTTTACCATGTCGCTGTAAGTTAATTTTGAGCGACTGTGTTTGCGACAAGTCCACAAGCGTGAATGATTCTCAAAAGACCATCGTAAGTCACCTGTAAATGTATATACTCTTCGGCAGCCCATGGTAAGCAGTGGCATTGAAAGTTTCTTATACCTCATGGAGCCGTTTACGTAGCAAATAAATTGTTTTCTTCTGTTCTGTGTCACTGATGCGTGGGTTCTGAGACAGTGACTGTGGATGCGTTGCAGAGTTTCCAGGAAGACTTGTGCATCGTGTTGTGACTGTGAGACGCTGTCTGTCGTAGCGGTGTCTGTCGTCTGTGGGCGCCATAGCTCGACATTGCAGGTGGCTGGCAGCAGGGAGGAGGCGACCGTCACATACAGCACAGACAACGCATGTGCAAAGATGTCGGAGGAACTAGGGAAAGGGCGATGTACGTTTTGGATGCAGATAGGATTTATGCGGGAACAAGTCGTTTGCGATACGGACATTGCATTACCAGCTTTGAAAGAATTGGCTTGTCAGTTCGTTGACAGAAAGGTAAGCTCAGACTTACTCAAGCCTTTGGCAACGATTTTTCTTGGGTGAGTTCCCTCGTACTAGCGATTGTTTTGACTATGTGTGCCTGCGTGTGTGGCCACGCCCAGACATTGACAACTCATTCTGCAATATGATACTCCTAAAAAGATTTTGGTTGTTAAAGTGCTGAATGTTGCAGTTTTCAGAATGCTAAACGTTATAAATACTAATATAGACATAAGTCATATAATGCTTGAATTGCAAAACATGTAAAAGGTTGAATTGACTTTCACTTTAATTTGTTTACTTTACTCAAGACATTACAAATATGTGTACTGTACTACATATTAGTTTAGTACACTGTAGAATTTCAACAATTTTTTAAATTGAAATCCAAGCGATGGTTACAAATTCATTTTTAAAGATTGCCAGTGTCTAACAAATCTGATAAATGAGCTCATAAATAAATATCTCTATATAGTTGGTAAAGGAACTTTAGGAACTTTATTTGTTAACTCTGGACCCCAGATGGGGTATGAGAGACAAAGGGGAAAGGGGAATCAGAACATGATGGCTTAAACTGAGTTTCTTCCTAATTTACTAATTACATGTGAAAGACAAAGCTGGGCTGTATTAAATTTATTTTTACATGATATTGTTCAAGTACAATTTTTTTGTTCATGAATTGAAGATTGTGTTTAAACCCAGTAAACCAAGAAAGTAAACTGTCAACAACGTAGTAAATCTTTCTTATTATTTATATCTCACACTGTGGCCTAGCAGGCTTTCAAAAGGGGTGATGGAAATCAGTAGCAGTCGAGTCTGTTTAGTATTTCTGATTTCTAAATGTGGATGTTATGTATTTCATCTGGTAGGCGTTGTTGTTAGTGCTAGAAATTCTTGGTTACTAGTACAAGGCCATAATAACCATGCCATGCCTCATTAGTTAGCCCGGTGTAGTGTATGTGTTACATGATTCCATGGAGAAATCTTCTGCAGTTTGTCATATCAGAACACACATCAGTGTCTTCAAGTTTTTCTTATGGTTATAATTCTCTTGTAACTTATGTGAAAATTATCTATTCACATAAAAAAGCAGAAGTGGATAAAAGTGATGCTGTCTAAACTGTAATAATTATAATACCTTCACAAACTATAACTTAATGCTGTTAACGCATATTCAAATTACTAGCAATCAAGTTAAGCATTTACCTCTTAAAAAGTATATATACCAATGTATGGTGAACAAATGCCTGAACATAACAGTTTAGTCTTATATCTGATATTCATTGCCCAGTTTCTGCAGCATATTTTCTGGTCAATATAAACCCAGGGAAGAACTATTGTATGGTCATTACTAATACTGGTATGTTAGTGTCTTTGTGTTTCTAATTTCCTTGATTGAAAACATTGAATTCCACATGCTAGTATAGTAAAACATCCAAGTTAAGACATTTCCAATTGCAAAACAGCCCCCTTTTAGATAAGACCGGAAAGTATTGTTAATGCTGTTGGTACAAGACAGGGATGTTTTGTACTATGTGTTAAGGGCAGTGTGCTCTGTGCTTGCAAGGCTTGGCACATGGGGCTCAGACATCACTATTTTCTTGTCACTACTGTCAGTCCACTCCAGAATGTCGTTAATCCTGATTATATTCTTTTGTTCATTCACATGCAGCAGATGTGCATCATCCTTTGATGTTATCTGCATGTTATGGATGTGTGTGTGTGTGTATTTTGTTATATATATATATATCAAATATTACACAGAGAGGTAGTGGGTGTGTGTGTGTGTGGGAAGCTGTGTTATCCTCTTTTCCATATCAGAAAGTGTCATCTGCTTTCATGACCTAGAGAAATTGCAAGTATTGAAATAGGATGATGTAGGGCATTTACATTGTAAAATTGATTTTCTTCCTGTCACATGCATTCAGCTACCAGATTTGAGTGCTTAGTTAGCTGATATGTGCATCTCCATTTCATGAATAGCCAATATAAATCTCCTAACTGGGATTTAGTGTTCATAAACATACCACAAAGTTGCTCAGAACTACACCGGATATTCAAGTTGGGATTGTCTGTTTATAAACATACCACAAAGTTGCTCAGAACTACACCAGATATTCAAGCTGGGATTGTCTGTTTATAAACAAATGCAAAGTAGCCCAGTCTACACCAGATTTTCAAGCTGGCTGCGTGTATAATTGTATTTAATGAAACTGGCTTTTGGCCTTCCTTTGTGTCTTTTAAGCCTGTCCAGTTAGTCCTTTTGTAGAAACCAATTATATGTTAACATCCCTAAATTCCTTTGTGTTGTCTGTATCTTTAGTCCTGTACATAATACATACAATATTGAGCTACTGGGTGCACATAAATGAAATAACCTTGGCAATAGTAGACATTTATGACTTCAGCATGTACATGGATGTGGAAATATCACTCAGGGAACATGGAAATATTCCATGAAAAGAAAAATAGAATTTAGCAGAAGAAAGCAGATGAAGTTTCGGGAAGGTTTCTTGGATTTGTAGTCCTCACATGGATACAGCAAGCACTTCCAAGAATGTCTAAAGTACAGTATACATGTATTAAATAGGTGGAGTATGACTGGCATTTTCTAAACGCTTCCCAGAAGATATCAGAAGCTGCATGATAAAGAATGCAGCTTTTGAAAAGTAGAAACTTCAGGATTCAGGATACTTGTAAATGTATTTCTTATTGAAGGGTGCTCCTCACATTGTTAGTCCCAAGATGCCATGGCAAAGTTCTTTAATTTTGCTTGGTATGGTAGATTCTCTCTCTCTCTCTTTTTTAAGCTGAGGGAAACTACCACAACAGGACGTCAGTCAGGCAGTTATGGAATGCTCTGGTGAAATTCAGAAGTTAACAAAGTGCAGCATAAATTTTGGAATGTGACTGTATGTTTCTGGAGAACAATGCAGGTTTGGAGAAAGCTCCAGAATTGCATGCAACCCTCTGCTGAAAAGCACCACAAATTCCTCCACAAGACCAAAAACAAAAATCCCATTTGCTGGTAGAATTTAAAAAAAAAAAGTAGCATGTCAGCCTTTTCTGGGAGTACGCACAACAGTCATTGTTCATAAAGTGTTGCTTACTGGCAGTATGTGTATCTGACAGTTCTGTTTAAAGCAATTTGGCATCAGTGGATAGAAGACTGCTTAGGCAGTTTTTGGAGCAAAGTAGGTTTTGTCAGGAATACCATCAAACGTGATACACGATGGACACAGACAATGTATAAGATGGATCTGAAAAGACTGACTCATCAATTCATAAATCTCAGTGTAGGCTATGAGTTTTACAATCAAGTTTGTACACTGAGATCAGTTTCCCAGTTGATGGTTAACATGAAGGATTTACACAAGTTTACTGATGTTATTGAACCATGAAGTGATTGATATAGCTGACTGGTTCATGTCATACATCTGGCTGTGAACATCTCCATGAAACATTCAAGTACAAGCGATAACTACAATGCTATAACCAGAGTAAGATCATGATCTTATAAGGTGGTTGTATGCAAACTTCTGTTACCAGATAGGGCTGGCGTCACTGATTGCATCACCTGTGTGGGAACTGAGTTTTGCTGGGGAGATCATATGCACTTCTGTGGAGCATAGCAAAGCGACCGTGTTGTCTCTCTCTTAGAAAGACTTCTATGCATTTGTGGATGAATCACTCTCAAAATCTAGCCCTAGTTTTGTGTGTGTGATCTAAATGTGTGGCATAGTAGAGACTTCATTTGTCTTTCGTGCGTATTGTGCTGCCCTTTAGGAGATGCCTCAAAGGAGCTTCGTTGCCAGATAAATTTCTGTCAGCCTATCCATCTGGTCTGACATCAGACCATGATGGAAAGGACACCTACATTAGACACAGCCTCACTAGCACACCACTCCACCTGACATGCACGAAGGCTGTTGCACATCGTTCTTAGGGTCACTTGAGGGTCTTTCAACAGAATTTTCCTCTGGTATCTTCCTAGGGGACTCCACTAACAGCAACTCCATGTTTCCCATATTCTGCAGCCAGATACTTCCCTTCTCTTTTTCTTCCTCCCTCTCTCTTTCTTTCTACATTTGAACAAATTCTTTCTTCGTAAGTTCTTGCTCTTTTCCTCCCACTTCTTTCTCTCTGGAACAATCTTATTTCCTCTTCACCACAATTGTAGCCACACTTTATTCTTACTCTTTCAGCTGTGGTGCTGACATACCAGACACTGTTCTTAGCTGTTCAGTAAAAACAGCATTGATAACAAGAAACAGTAATGTGACATACCCAAAAATTTTGGCATGTTAAAAGTAGTCAAATGTTAAGGTCAGTACTTGTCTACCTGAATCATTAGAGCATTTTCATTGATAACTGCTTCTTTTTACAGTACAAAGCTGTTACCCCTGAGCACTCTTTTTAGCTGTGTATGTAAGCACAATGGAGCTGTGATAAAATCAGCATTTCAAAGTAAGTTGTGTCGTGGACTTCCTGAGTAACTGTAGGCCCTAGGTCCGTAGCAGTGGAAGAGATGCCACGAACTTCAGCTTGTGTTACTATCTTTAACATCACAGTTTTTGATGTGATGGTGTGGGTTTTGTTCGACGGCATCTTAATATGTGAGGCAATTGTTTTGTATGTGGGAACTTCCCAGTGACGAGAAGTTCTACAAATAAGTAGTCCGTACTTACCTTCATTAGAATGTTCTACAGAATGGAACTATTATACTGTGGATGTGACAGTAATTACAAAAGGGTTAGGGTTAGGTTTTTTTATAACAAACTTTAAAATCTTAAAAAATTGGTTATATTTGTTGTAATAATCAGCTTCTGAACCTTAGGCTAATGCGTACTGTGAATAGTCAAGTCAAACAAATTTTTGGTTTGCATAACCACTTTCAGTGAAATTTATTTTACTATTATACAGATTGCTGTTGTGAAGTTGTATAGTGTCTTGATCAAATATTTGTAGTAGTTTGTGAAGTATGATGTCAAAACCTTTTCGATTACCTTATTTGAAAGTTGAGAGGGAGATAAACCAAACAATTTTTGCCTAAATAAATCTATTTAGGAATGAAACTTCTAGCACAGGGTAACTACACTTGACAGTATCTTAAAATCAAATAGAAACTATGTATATGTATTAATGCTGCCATAAAGAAGAGAGACATTCAGTTTGAAATGACTCATCAATTTTTTAAATAAAATTGTTAAATATTTCTAAATAGTAGCATTGTCTTAAAATTAAACAAAACTTTCATTAACCATCTGCTTCAGATAGTTTTTAAGGCAGAGTCATGAAGAAAATGCCATATGCCAAATTACCAGCATCATCATAAAAAGTATTATCTCCTAGTCTTCTGGTTCGACACAACAAGAGAAAATAGTGTATATATGGCTACAGAATGGAATGCCTGCAAAGGGATGGCAATGGTCTTGTCAATACCAGAAGAGAACACCAGAGTCCGGTTATTGTGTGGTTTGTAATTTTGTCTTGGACTGGCTCCACTGCCTGCACCTTGCACACTGTTTGAATGTGCTGTCGGTTTTTGTACACAGAATTTCTTAACAAAAGAGAGCAAGAAAGAGGGCTTAATGAAGCGTACACTGACACCATGACTGATCAATTCTAGGCGTTAAGTAATTAGTGTCCAGCGCTAGGTGGCGACCTCAGCCTATCATTCTGTTCCGCTCCGCAGATCTTATCGGAAAGCGGCTAGGACTGAGAGCACAGGCGGTGTGTGTGTTTGTGTGCGGGACACAGTACTATTGACGGCTGGTCATGGCGTTGTCGTCAGACAGTACGGGGCAGACATGAGAGCGGTATCGAGGCCGAGTGACTTGCGAGGTCCAGTTCTACAAATACGAGAAACAAGAGTGACGCTAGGTAATGACGATCATGGAAGCTCTGACGTCACTACCTAGCGCCACTCGCGTTCCTGTCCTCTGTAGAACTCGCCTGCGGGTTCTCCTCAAACACCGGAAAACGCTACCCGGAGACGGCGCGAGCTCACGTGCTGACTGCGGTAACCCGCAAGCATGACTTGCTGAGGGCAGCCTCGGAGGTATGTGACCGCCGCCGCTGCTGCCGCTGGCTGTGGTGCTGTGCTGTCCTGTCGTGGCTAGTGAGAGAAGCTCACTCCGAAGAGGCGTTTTTCATTGCATTAGCCCACGCAGATGCTGTCGAGAGCTTGGGAGAAATCAATGAAGACATCAAAAGTATACAAACAGAAGTAACGCGGAGAATTAGACGATACGTCTGAGGCGCGTGCAGCAGCAGCAGGGCTTGCGACGCGGTGCCGGGTGAGGCCGAACCGCGTTACGGCAACACAGCCGGAGAGCACTAGCGTCGGACAAGTTGGGTTTTCAGCTGGCAATTGATTTCTGGCTGTCTTGGAGAACCAGGTAGAGAGACGGCATCAAAGAACGTTCCTGGCGCCAGCCAGCATCGAGGAGGAAATTGAACGGCGGAAAGTGAAGTACTGTTCTGCCAGCTCGAAGCATACATAAAAACTGGTAGCCGCTAAGCACGTCACAATGTCTTTAGTAAAGGTGCGCTTAAAATACGGCAGTGTTAAATCCCCGCAGTCAGTCACGATTTCCGGTTTTTGCCGGATATATTTTAGATGCATATGTTCAGCTTTGTTCCGATTTTTTTAACAACTTTGTCCGGAGAAACAAATTTTTGAAACAGTCGGAATTAAGACTGATGCAAAGACAAGCCTGTGTAATCAATGTAATATAAAGTTCTGTTCCTCTCGTGCTGCGGGAGTCTAGAGTCTGGCTGTACACTAGAAAGCATGATGCAAAATACGTTCGAAACAGAGCGCCATTGTACGGGCTGATGGTTATAGTATTTAGCAGTGAGGGCCTGTCACCACCCCAAAGACAGTTGTGGGCTCAAATTCCGTCTACGATGCCCGTGTTTTCTGTGAATGTGGCACCTGCGTACAGGGTTGGCTTCTTTCCCGTGGCGTAACCATAACTACTGAGTCGGCATGAAAACCAACAAACCCAATTATACTGATTGATCATATTCCATCTTCTCTATTTGCAAGATATAACCTTGATCGGATTAGAGGCTGGCGGAATGTGAAGCGGTTTTTTGTTTGTTTGTTTGTTTTTTGTTTTGTACATTAGAAGCTTGAAAACACGAAAGATGACCTTTTCTCGGTTAAAGTCAGGATACAACCCTGCAGCATCTTATTTGCCATGTTCAGCTGATTAAGTAAAACAAATTGACATGTCCTGATCACCACATTCACCATCCCAACTGCTGTGTTCCCTACAGCTACCGCACCATCAGCCAGCCTTGCTTTGTGATAGCGAACATGGTGCCACGGCATCCTGTGGCCCTGGCGTTCTTTTTCATAAGTGTAACTCCCTCCGGTGAATTCGATCCTCTAGCCGTGTTCGAACCCACCCTTCGTATCGTGTCGCCAGCAGGCCTGCTTTTCCCGTGACCTTTTTTTTTCGCTCCGATCCCCCGCCGTTCCCCTCCGCAGTCCCCATTCATCACGGCGGCTTCGAGAGACATTGGGCTGGATGAGATCGCGCACGAAGGCGAGTGGGCTGACGGTGTCTTGTGTAACCAAGTTCTCTTGCAGGACAGACCGACACGGGTGCCTGTCTGAAAATATGCCGTACTTCCCTTCATTTCCACAGATGTTCGTGCGGACTCTTGCTTCTTTGTTTATAACACCTTGGTGCACATGTAGCCAAAAGCGAAGCCTCAATGTCGAAAGCTGTGGTGTGTTAGGTCATAAAATAACTTTCAGTGTTCCGTTGAAATAAAGAGATCACTTTTGTAGGGTTTAAGCATTAGTCAGGCTGACCGGGACTTATGCTGGGGAGGTATTCGGTACAGACTAAATGTTGGGTGCGGGGCAGTCATTTTGATAATAGTTGTAAATTATAGCAATCATTCCTCCTACACCCCTCGACTCCCAAATTCCTCGTCTTCTTACACATTCTAATAAGCATACGACAGCAGCAAGGAGAAATCCCAGTAAAGCGCAAATAATAACAATAATAATAATAATAAGTGAAATCTAAGAAAATGTCTATTCAGACCCCCCACCCCAAAAAAAAATCCATCGAAGCGGTGAAACGTGCAGTTTTTCCTTGGAGCCTCAAGTCGCCATCCATGCCTGTCTTGCTGATTTATTTCTTGAGGTGACGTCAAGGACGTACACAATTGTTACACGTCTGTCAACAGCGCAGTCTGCATTTATCAAATCTATTTTAGGTAGAAAGCCTACCTGTTTGGGCCACAGGAAGGCAATGGTTCGAGAAGAGTGGGTGTCAGCACGAGACGTGGATGCTTACCTGAATGTGTGCTTGATCCCCCTCCCCCTCCCATAAGAGCTAACTTGAAAAACGCAAAACCGCAGTTTATTGTTGCAGTGATGTGGTATAAATGAAAGAAACCACTCAATTATAACTGTGATCCTCATTGAAAAAAGCCACAACTAGTTTTGTGGGATGTTTTACTAAAGCTTACCTTAAAAACGAAAAAGTTAACACCCAGTGTATCGAAACAACAGGAGGTTATTACATAAGTTCAGCAGGGCGGCTTTCTGTTACCGTGTGTAGCATACGGCGTCGGTCAGATCACTGCTGGTAAGAGAGATCGGTTTCCCTCTGTCCCCAGACCAATTTGTTACGAACCTGAACACGGTTTTTTGACATTCTATGGGCTGTAGCTGTGAACCAGAAGTATCTGTTTCTAGGCCATAGGTATCGTCGTGGTATGCAGACATCTGCTCTAAGAAGTGCTCTAATTTAATCTGTCAGTCATGCGTTTCGCACATAGAACGCTGTAACTCGAACGGATCAGAGCCGTCCTTCCGCCAGTGAATAGAAGAGGTATTCATGTGATTCAGTATTCGGGATCACGTGACAAACCATGGTTTCCATTAACCAACAAAGGTCGCTAACCGATGGTTTGTCACGTGATGGTGATCGGTTTAGGCTTAACCAACGGCCACGAATATGGCTTCTGTCATTCGACAATCTGCGTCAAAAGTGCAGGCGAAAGTGTTCGTGTTTGGTAACCATGACACCGACAACGCTATGGCTTCAACAACCATTTAAAAAAAAACATGACCAAGTAATTTAACGTACAGGTGGCGCCACGTTTGACGAAATCCGCTTTTTCTGCATGTTTTGTATCAGCTGCTTGTAATGTGTAACATTTGAGCGACGTTATGAAGACGGTTACATGGGCTGTACATAACGAAAGGGCAGCACTGACGAACCGCGAAGCCAATAGAACGTCAATGATGTTGAGTCAAGTATACACAGGGGTGTCTTCGGGACAAGGTGGATTTTAGAGTTTCGACCTTATTTCATTCAGTTCTTTATATTTCAGATCGGTTGACAAAGTTGGGGGGGGGGGGTGGGTTTGGTTGGTTGGTTGGTTGGTGTTGATTGATCTCAAGCCTGTTTCGAAATATGATCGTACACATGCCACATCTTGAGCGCTTGGCTGATGCATCCACACACAATCGTGCGGAAGTACAGTAACGTCGCACATCCTCACTCATGTAGGCAGTGTCCTGGATGGTGTATGGTGGAGCCCGTGTGCCCAGCTGCTCCGTCATTGTCCATGTCTCATATGCTTTAACGTCGTGTTTCAGTTTCCAGAGCACCGCTTCTACAACCTGGTGGATAAGATTCTGCTGTTCAAGCATGATGCCTTTGACCCCAACGTCCTGCAGATCATCGCCAGTCCAGTGGAAATCAAGGAGGGTTGTTTGGTGGAGGTCGTTCTTTCAGGTAAACTGTGTGTGTGTGTGTGTGCGGCGTACCTTGTCTCACGATCTTTCATTAAATTTTCCACATTAGGTAATTCAGTCATACAAATAAAAAAGGGTAATGTAATTATTTAATTGAATTGGTGCAGTACTTTGCAGATGAAGCAGTGTGTATGATGGCCGGAACTGAGAATCAGTTGACTTATGCCTTTGGGATTGCGACATGAGACGATTTTGTAAAAACGCTGTGTGAATTCGACAAGAGTATGGCTGACATCGTCGGGAATGTTGACTTCGTGTTATCTTGATACTGGAGAACTTGCTAATAAGCAATATCGCTGTGACCTTGGGTATTCTGGCTTCTCTGTGTTGAATCACTCCGAAGAGGTGGGATTACCTTCAGACACGAGCAGATCTTGTCGGCTTCTGACAAGAAATTTGAGATTAGAAGCAATGGGGGCTGCGCGACGCTTGGAAGGAGTCTGTGATCAATAGAATGCGCGCGCATCCCACGGCAGTGACTGGTGCTAGACCGAGATTAGTCGAACAGCCGGTGCTGTCCTAGGTGTCTTGTTCCATGCGCAGTGTCTTGAGGTATTTTCTGCAAGTGGGTCAATAGACGACGAACTGTTACGAATGCTAAATAGTAAACGGACTTTGATGACGGACATGACGCCGTGTTAACGCTGGGATTTCTCTGTTCAGATGGGGTTGCTCCCATTCCCTGTTACAGGGATTGGGCTGTTTTTGAATATTATCGTCTAGCGTCAGGTCAGCACCAAAGCCAGACCATGATTAGGGTAGGAGGGGAGAGGGCGATGAAGGATGCTGAGGGAAGAGAGGAAACTGCAGTACCCGGAGGAACACCCCTACCTCCCCGACGGCCATCCCTGGCTACGAACCGAAGCAGGTGCCGGATGCAGATGTGTTTGCACTGGCCACAAAATGCGAACCTACCGTTAACCGTAGATCTCCAGTTCTGCTGATTCAAATGGCTAGATTGTAAGTGGAATGCTAGAGTTCGCTTTTTTTTAAACACGTAGCAACACTTTAAAATTCCGACTGTCCATACTTTCTGAAAGGAACTGATAGCAACCTCACAACAAAAATTGAGTGCTTGTCGTTCTGTCCGTTTTCAGCATCATAAAATGGCGTACCCGCTTGCATTGAGGTACACGCCACCTGCTACAAGCTTAAACCAACATATCGCACGTATTTCTTCACGTAGTTATTGCTTCATTTCACATTTTGCTCGATATCAGAGACAACACAAGCATACAGAGTCCAACTACAAAATAATTTTTATTAAATTAAAAACTAACGAAAGGTGGGGGGAGGGGACTTATAACAAAAACTAATACAAACTACAGATTTTAAGAGCATGAACTGAAGTTTTATTCGGTCAGCATTTCAACGTGGCTATCAATTTCATTTACAGTATAGGCTTTTCTTAAAAAGCGCAGATACTTTTAATATATGCACAATGAATCGTAATAAATGTTACAGTGCTGTTAAGTTGATGGGTTTATATTTTTGAATCATGGTGGACATTTTCTGAGAGTTAAGAAATGCGTGGGATTGAACGTTTCTGATAGTGAGTGACCCGTTTATCCAATGTCAAGGTGGTGTTTACCAGTCTTTTCTCTTGACATTTCCTTAACTCCAAGATTTGATTTTGTGAGAAAATTTTTTAAAATAAATATCTCCTTGTGAATTGCGGTATTGCAATTCATGTCATCATCGTCTTGAAACTTATTTCTTTCTGAAAGCAAAGCGATCAGAGACGAGGCGCTTAGGACGTCGCCCTGGCCGAGCCATACCTAAGACTTAAAAATTGGCAATCTGGTAGCTGTCCTGCCAGACGCCTGACACTATAAGCTCTGGTCGGCCCGGTGTCAGAATAATGTGACTGGATGGGACTGAAGGTCTGTGTTGAGACAGCAGTCCCAGTATGGCACCACGTTAACTTCTGTAACGCCGTCCTGATCTACACCTTGTTTGTGAATGTAGACCCCACCCACCCCTTTTCTCGGGAAGTTTCAGTGTGGACATCCACCAGAGACGTAATAGGTCGCTAATAGAAGCAGTCGCTTTCTTTCCCGGAGATCTTTTCCTCTTTTTTTCAGTTTTACGAAACCGTCAACAAATGCAGATTGCGGTGAGATTGCGTGGTGGTGAAAAGGGAAGCACTTTCGATGCAGAAGTTAGATTTTTTAAGGTTAGTTTTGAATGGAGGTCGTGATATTCGGCAAAGCCAGCCATGAGTCTTTGTGCACGATGCACTTTGGCTTAATTAATCATTGTGCAGATTTCAGGAAACCTCGTGCATTTCGTCTTTTTTTTTTTTTGTGAAGTAGCAGTCCCGGGCTGCATGAAGGTTTGTATCTGCACTTCCTGACGGGAGCGGACGTAAGGCCCGTTCACCCTGTATATTGTACGAGCAGATTTCCGTGTGGAGAAAAGATGAGGGACACAGACGCAAGGCGGCCTGGCTTCAATTTTATGGTGGAAAATGAAACAGAGGATACCAAGCAGGAGAAGGAAAAGAGCAAGGACACATGAGGATGACGACAGCAGTGAAGATGAAGAAAGAGACCCATGTGGTCTATACCAACAGCGCTTTTAGAGATTATCTTGAAATAAGGTGTATGATACCTTTATAACATTTTCATGTTTTTATTATTATTATTTCAAATGTTTTAATGTTGTCCCCCATATTAATTTCAAGGGGACACTGTTTACGCAGATATTTGTTACCTGTTTTTAAGGGTTTGGAGGGTGGAAGGGGGTCATCTTTCATTACTTGACATAAACAGTTGCCAGTTCTTAGGACAGTGCATTGCGTTAATTAGCTGTACACATCGACAGGTTGCAAAATTAATTCAGACTTATGTTCTTACAGATGTTTTGTCATTTGGACATATAAAGAAGTTTTTTTTAAAATTCCAGCGAAAATCCAAAGACGTGCGGAAAACCATCTTAAGATCTCTGATGTTTTGAGAACGTATAGGGCATATCGCGAACGAAAGGAACTGCCACGTTAACATTCATTATGAAGGATCATACACTTTGAAAGAAACCCTGAGAAGACCTTTTTACTAAGTTTAACATCGACAGTGATCGAAACCTGCAGTGAACGAGAGAGAGAGAGAGAAAAAAAAAGGTCGGCGAGGGTGGGGGGCTATCCACGCGTACGCATTTGAGTGGGCGGATGAGATTCATGTTGCAGATTTCAGTTCCTGAGTGTCACATGACTGCGCAGTAATGGTAGCGTTAAGTGGACACACGCAAGATTCTGCCGCTACAGTCGTTCCAAGGGAAAAAACTGCCAGCCTCCCCCCCCTCCTCTCCCGAAGGAAAGTCGGGCTATTTTAGCAATCTGTTAGTTCACTCTTACCGGTTGCAGCCTTCACCCATGGGCAGCGGCACCGCGAATATCCACGCTCATCAGCATGAGATCGTGTTTCGCACCACGCCACGGAGGGCTTTTTGTACCTGTGCTTTGTACTCCAGCCACGCGACCGTTTAGTGGAAATTACAAGAAAATACTTACCCGGAATATTCTGCTCAAATAGCAGAGCACTGAGCTACGCTACCCCCAGAAGGATTTGTTGCACAGCGATGCCAGTTAACGATCTCATAGAGGACCGTTTGTTGTTGTTTTTTGTTTGTTTGTTTGTTTGTTTTGGGGGGCCAGCATCCTTGCTTTTTCAAAACGATAGTCGCCATTATACAGACTTATCACCATCAGTATCAGCACCACCACTAACACCACCGACAACGATAAACGCGTCGATGCTTTGATTACTGGATCCGTGTAAACACACCAGCGCAGTGTCTTTCCTTCTCATGTGACCCAGGGCATAGTTTATAGTGGAAAATCAAAGATCCCGAAAATAGTTTTGAAACGAAAAGTTGTCGCTGACGCATTGAGTGAAGTGTCGGTGTGCTTTACGTTGTTTGAGTTCAGATTATTTAGAGAATCTGTTTCACTTACTCTAAGGGATGCATTAATCCAGTTGAATTTTAGATTCCTTGAGTTCATGTGAATATGTTTGGAAGTTAGCTTTACTGCCAGTGACTATGGAGAAAGTACTCTACTACAGAACTGCTAGTCGTAATTGACCAGCTGTCAAAAGAGTACCCACAATAATGCGGCCGCTGGACGTCACCAGTGGAAGTGGGGAATTGTGGGAGAGTGGAGCCTTTTGCGTGCGTGTATGTGTGCGCGCTGTGCGAAGGAGAAATGGTTGGCGTGGTCGAGTTACAGTACTAAACTCGATCAGTATGTTTGAAGTATAAGTTCAACAGATAGTGTGTCCGAGTTCACTGTGAAGCCATTGGCATACTTACAGAAAGGCTCCTAAGCCTTTCCTTTCTAAGTGCATCGTGGTGATTCATATACAAACTCCGGGATGTTGCAAGTGGTAATCGACTTGGAAAACTACTATTATTAATATCTGTGAAGAGTGAGTTTAGGAAACAAGCAGTAGATTGCGGGAAACCCGCCACAGTTCTTCATGTTCAGTCGCTTTGTTATAGGGTCATTGGTAATGGTGGTATTTCTGCGCGCGCGCACGAACGCATGTTCTTACGCACGACAGAGAGAGAAGAGGATGGGGGACGGGAGAAAGACGTGGTTTTCACGGTGCGTCATTTTATCCAGATATTTTTTTAGGTCGTCACCCAAGCTTTTCGCCCAACTATTACCAACTAATAGGTGCTTTTAGGGTGTGAGCGCAGGTATCATTAGACGCGGCGTACTTAAATTGCTGGAACTGTTTTTGGATGGACTGGAGGCCGGAAGAGACTGCCATCTGTATGCAGGAAGGAGAGGCAGGGAGATTATGCATGTACATCGCACGTGTGAGAGGCCTTCTGACCACGAAGGGAGGACAGCAACAAAAACCACCAAGTCTATATTTCTGTGAGCGACAGGGGGTTTGCAGAGTTAAGATTGTTGTTTCTGGAGCATCTGAAACGTAATTGCCCACATAAATACAAATATTCCTGTACTAGATGCTTTTAGTGCTGTATCAGCCATTAACTAAAAACTCTGACCTTCCCCTGTTTCGACAGCTGTTTCAACGGTTATAGTGCGGAATTTTAAATTTTACGGGTCACACCCTACACCTCCCTACCCACTACTTTTTATTTTTACTGCATGAACTGTGCTCTGTCCTTTTCGCCATCGCCTTAAGGTAAGGATTTACCTCCGTTTGCAGCTGTTATTGAACCGCTTCCACGGGAAACATTATAATACAAAAAATTGTCTTTTTGGTGGTGTTCCTTCGTTGTGCATTAGACTTACGTCCGCTGATGGTTTAGTTTTAGCTCAGTCCTCTGTCCTGTTGGAACACAGGGCCTCGACAGTTGTCCTCCACTTCCTGCGGTCTTCGGCGATCGTTTTTGCTCCTTCTGTATATTTGCTGCTGCATTGTAGGCAGAATAAGTGTTCATCCTGACTAGATGCAAAGGTTTTTCGGCTATTCTAGGTTCGTTCACAGACTGCCTCGAGGTTGTCTAGAGGTTAAGGCGCCAGATTCCGAGGCGGGAGGTCGGTGGTTCGCATCCCGACAATTAAGCTTCCTTTGTCGACCAGGTAGGCTTTCGTCTCTTTTAAAAAAATCCTCACCGTGATCCCTCACTCCGCCCATCAAGTATGCCTCAGCTCGGTAAAATCATGAACTGTCAATCTTTTCGGGCACTAATTTAGTAATTACTTGAGAACTAATCGGTGGTTCCTGGTTTTTTCTAGATTAGTCATATTTTAGATTTACGAGGCTGATGAGGAAATCGTAGAAATATTACCTCGTTATTTCGCCACCGTCCTTTTAACAGCATGCTAGCGAGAAGCGAGAGGTTTGCGGCATAAATGAGACGTGATTTGAAGTCTGCCGATGCGCAATTGCAATTCATATTAAATGGAAGGACTTCAAAAGCGGCGGATAATTCTCGTATGTTTGTGTGTGTGTGTGTGAAGAAACCGAGAAGGAAGGGCTTCTGCGAAGTCCAAGTATATGAATTATGAACTAAAGGTTACTGTGATGGATGCCCGGCGGGTACTCCGCGGTCTTATTCGTGTTGAGGAACTGTTGAAAAGGGGAAGCGGACGGCCGAGTCACTGTTAATACCACACCTCCCCCAGTTGACCCCGCTGGGAATGGGGACCTAACCCGTAGGTCAGAGAACGTAGGGCAGGGAGGGAGTGGAGATTAGCAATGCCACGATGCCGGCCCACAGGAAAGTGGAGATCTCTTACACCCCCACTCCTCAGTGACCAGCGAAAAAAATTCACTTGACAACAGTTACCATTTTAACTGCTGAAAACGGGTGGAGGTGGGGGTGGGAGTTCAGAAAAGGGAGGTTGATACTCTGGTGCAAAGATTTGTGGCAAAACAGGCTGTTCTTGTGAGAAGCGCGAAGCCATTCGAAACCCAAGAATTTTGCGTTTCTGATGTTAACGTGACTGGAGGATGAGGGGAACGAAATAGCTTGGCTTATTAGTAATGATTTTTTTCTAATCAATAGACGGATCCCAAAGATATTCCACTTTGGGGGCGTGAGAGGGTGGGTGGGGGTATGACGATGGGTAGGGAAAACCAGCCTGCCTGTCAAGGCGACGACTTTATCAGTCGCGCGTTGCCTATGCCGAAGATCAAGCTGACGTTCAAGGGGTTTCAAGAATCTTATCACGAGCACACTTCTAGCTCGAATTCGGGGACATAACACAAATTCCCCTCAAATTTTATGACAGTTTAGATATATTAAATGAGATGGATGCAGAGAACCCAGCCACCTATTTTTTTTTCCCGCGAGTTCTTGTGGGCAGCAGGCATCGGTAGTCTTGTGGTAGGATTGTCTGCCTTGTTTAAAGGCAGATAACCAGAATTGCTAGCAGTTTCAGCCGCACGTTTGACGGTGACCGTTAAATTAAGTCCATGGTTGAATGAACTTGTCACGTGATCAAACGTGAATGCTTATTGGCAGAAGATAGCGTTCATTTGTTTACAATGCAGAAATAGAGAGACATGACATGTGGCAACAGTTTGAAACCAAGACCAAGTCCATTAATGACAATACGCATCTTACATGTGCATCTGCATGTGTGTGAGAGAGAGATGGGGGGAGGGGGAGATCAGTATTAAGTAAAAAACGGAAGTTTTGGGGGGAAATCCTTAACAACAGGTTGGGGTTGATGAAACTTGCAAAGTACAGATAAATTCAATTATCACTAATGGCAGCTATGTTTTTATTTTTAATGATGGTGTCACCGTTTGTACACAGACTAAATCTAAATTGATTGATAGGCATTTATACAATTTTCTGTCGTATTTGACCTGACCTTCCTATACACTTTGCTCATCTAAAGCTACCAAAGAAAACATTGAAGGATCTGCCAAGAAAAAAATTGCTCAGAACACTAATTGGCAGAAATAAAGCACAACTGCTGGAATTTGTGTTTTGCCAGTAAACAGCACTTATGTTTTCATGCTGTTCACTTTAGACAATGTCGCATGCCATTATTAAACTAAGTATAATGCAGATGTTTTCATCTTACTCTGGCTGTGGTGTTTGATGTACCAGTCATTCAAGATTACTTGTTCTGTCTGGTTATTTTGTTTTACTTTTCTCTCCCTCTCACACACGCACACACAGTGTGTGAATGAGACAGCCTGTAGTATACTTTTTTTTTCTCTTCACCAGTGACATGATTATTCTGACAGTCAAAATAAATATGAATTGGTTTTGTTCTTTCATTTTTCCTTTCTTTCTCATATGATTTCAATTCAAACTGTTTCTGGCAGATTCTAGAAATGAAAGATTACAGATATGCGATAGATGTTTGAATTCTTTGGCTTCAGTTCTACATCTAGTTTTAATTGTAAAAATCTACATGGTCAGAGTATGGTACCGACCTTGATGTGTTTGGTAAACACTTTCATGCTTGTTGTTGAAGTACACGTACCTTGTTTCAGTACTTGGTCAACTACTGCTACTTGCATGCAGTTCTCTGGACAGATCACAATAACTTTCTTAACAACCTTTGAAAGGACTTGAGAATCTGGAATTGTAGAAAAGCAGACTCCTAGAACAATTTAAGTTCTAAGAGTTGGGGTGGGTTGTATCAAGGAGTCACCAGTGAAAAAAAACTTCCATTGTTTTTATCTTTTGCAGCCCAAGCAACTATGGAAGATCTGCAGATCCGCCCTCATCTGCTGTTTGTGCATTCCTACAAGTCACCACACTTCTGTGACTTCTGTGGCGAGATGCTTTTTGGTCTCGTCAAACAGGGACTCAAGTGTGAAGGTAATTTTGCAGGTGTGACTGTGTGTGCCTGTCAGCACATACATGCTGACAGCCAGGCACAAGCATGTACAGATGGGCATGTCTTTTACACTGGTCTGAACTCCACCTTGGAGAAGCTGTGTATCTTTTTTTAAAGATGCTTGGAGTGGATTGATTTGGATAGGTTACATCTTTTCAGTACACAAGGATGTGCTTTGAAAGCTTGAGTAGATTGACATGGTTGGGATTTGAGCATGTTGATGTGGATATGATTTGAGTAGACTAGTGTGGATGTGATGGGAGTAGAGTGATGTGGGTGTGACTGGAGCAGACTTATGTGGATATGATCTGAGTAGACAGATGATGTGATTTGAGTAGACTGGTGTGGATATAATTTGAATAGACTGGTGAGGATATGATTTGAATAGATCGGTGTGGGTGCAATGGGAGTAGAGTGATGTGCCTATGATTTGAGTAGACTGGAGATGCTTACATTATCCTTAGTATAGCCGATGGCAGAGAAGTCACACCTGCACCTCATTTTCCCCGAATTGGCTATCTGTTTGAAGCGTTTTTATGTCTTACAAATACATAAGAAAAAGTTCATTGCTTTGATTTGGAAATGACAGATGTGTGATGAACTAAACCCAGCTTTTTGAAAAAAAAAGTTTGTAGTTGGTAGTTCTTTAAGGTAGAATTGATGGGGGTTTTGGGGAAGTAAGTAGTTTGATTTGCTTGTACAACTGCTTGTTTGAGTTCTCTGTTTTGGTAGTTTGAAACTAGAATTTTATATATGCAACTGATTTAAGAGTGAGAAGGTAGGTTCTTGCTATGGTATATTTTCTAGACAGTAGTTTACTTGATGTTCATAGGGTGCGGGATGAACTTCCATAAACGGTGTGCCTACAAGATCCCCAACAACTGTGCACGCGATCGTTATCGACGACATTCGTCATCCAACCTTTCCTTCACCATCCCAACAAAGGCTGAAACGCCTACTGACAATCACGTGCAGGTTGGTTGCTTGGTTTCTTATTGTTTAACACAAGTCCGGGACTGCAGGTGTTTCATGATGGGGATTAGAGAGGAAAGAGTGTCAAAGAATACTGGGTGAAGGGGAGCAGGGATGAAACCTGAAGACGTGGAGAAAACACCAGTGGCTAGGCCTGTAAACAGGTGCCGCTGGCAGAAAATGTGCGCCAAGTATGGAATCAAACCTACAGCCCTCTGTATGGATGCCAGGCAGATGGTACCTGCCATGTCATTTTATCTTATACCAACGGCATAAATTATTACCTATTTTTGTTTTCATACTTTGTAAGAAGCAGGCAATAGAACAATTGACATGAACCAAGTTGGCGGTTACACCTTAATTACAACAGAATTTCTTGTACGTGGGCTTGACCTCGAAGAAGGTATGCGCTCACAGACACACGGATCCATTCTATGTTCTAAGCAACCAGAATGAAGCCACAAAACAAGAACAAAGTTTATTACTATAATCACCTCCTCCCCACCAAAAAGTAAAAAAAATGAAATGAGAACAAATTCTGTCAAAATAGATGAAAATACATGTAGAATTCTGCAGAAACAAAAAATAAAAACAAGACCGGAAAAGCCTAACCTGACTAACTCAACCAAAAGGCTAGACCCACCACCTGGTGAATTGTGCAAAAAATGGAAATTGACAGTGTGGGACCCGAAAGGGTAACTTAAATCTGTTGATTTAGGACTCTACGTCAAAATCTATATCTACCATATTTTAAGGTGTATTTTACACAGACCTGTAGACTTTAACAGCATTTGTATCAGAGGTGTATATTACCACAGAGGAATTGAAATCAGTTGGTTCCACAGGCATAAATTTTTCTTTTTTATGCTGCAAGCTCTGTGGATAATAGGGAACAACCTGAGAAAATAAAGAGAGGCACCCTTAGCATTTGGTATTCAAGGGAAATCACAACTCCCAAAACAACAATCTCGAGCAATACAAGGGAGATCATCAATTCTCGCTCTCAGGAAAATGTTCGTGATGCCCGTGTTAACCCAACGGAAAGTGTATTGCTGTGTATTTAATAGCATTTGATGGGCGATGTACACATTTTTTATCATTTGTCTGGTTTCCTTGTTCAGAGGTTAGGGTTCATGAGAAGAAATGTTATTGCCGAAGACAGATATTTAGATATTTCTGGAATGCATTTGAGTATATTGAATATGAACTTGTAAAGAGTAATAATTGGAACTGGTAGTAACTGAAGGTCAGCGTTCCATATGGATACTTTAGTGGAGGCTGCATATTATGCATAAAATCATAAGATGGCTTCCACCTGGATGCTGATTATTATTACAAGTCTTGGATATAAACAGATGTGGGAAAATAATAGTTTATAAAAAAACACAACTATGTATATTTTTCAGTTTTGTTGTTGTTGTTGTTTTACTGATCATCCAAACCATTGTGATCCCAGCATTTTTCTATAATTTTTTAAAAAATTGCTTCTTGCTATGATCTAGTTTTCTGTTCATTATGGTAATGAAATCATGCTTTAATGTTCTTTTCAGAATCTTCTTTCAGTGCCCACCCATTGTACACCACCCTCCCCTGGGGGTGGACGGTCGAAGTCTTGGAGTGGCCGACCTTTATGGTTGGAACGAGAATTCGCCAATCGCATTAAAGTGCCCCACACTTTTGTGGTACATAACTACACGCGTCCCACAATTTGCCAGTGGTGCAAGCGGCTTCTCCGAGGTCTCTTCCGTCAGGGAGTACAGTGCAAAGGTACGCAATGCTGCTGATGATGGAAAACAATGGTATCAAGAATTTCGATGGTGGTGGCAAGTGGTAGTGTGTTTATCACCTTAATGATGACAATTTAAATTTTATTATGGAACATGTAATCAGAGCTTAACTCCTGATCTTTTCTCAACAGTTTAATCAATTATATGATGTTGTAGCTTAACCCCCAATCCTTCTTCAAGAGCTAAACCAGGAGTCTATTATGACGTTCCAGACTGCAGGTTCAATTGTCACAAGAAGTGTGCCACCCAAGTACCAAATGACTGTGCAGGAGAAATGTCCTATAATGTTTCAGAAGGTACTCATATTAATATTAATTAATTACTAATATTCAGCACCAAGGTGGAACGCATCTTAAGATTTTTGGCATAATGTATGCAGACCACTACAACGTTTGCTACTTGGAAAGTTAGCCTATCCATCAAAATCCATGTCCTAAGTTTATTGAAATTTCTGGTTAGACCTATGACTGCATTTATTAAATTGGCAAACTCTGCTACCACATAATGTAATGGACATGTAGTGAATAGCTATGAATTTTCTTTTCTTTTTTATTTCAAGGAGATTTGTGTAGACTTTTCCACAGTGCATAGAGATAAGGTTGCTGAATCTGTCTTTGTGATCTTATACTAATGACTGAATACTTAGATCCCTCTGTCTCAAGACCAGGAGAACTTCCTGGACACGGAAATCTCTGTCGCCACAGAAGACTCGGAGCTGTTTGAGGCAGAAGAACTCCTTCAGGAGGAACTGGAGCGCAGTGCTGAAGATGACATTGAGGAGATGGACCAGAAACCTCCCCTCAGGTAGGAACATGCCAGCTGATGATGGATCCTCCATTTGTTGTTTTTTTGGATTTTTTTTTTTTTTACTTGATGCAAGTTACAATTTGTCTTATATTATGCAGTGATGCAGGCACTCATGAAGTTTATGTTTTGCTTGCTGTTGAGGAGAGGTGGCGGTACATACTACAATACTGGTAAACATGGTCTTAAAACAGTATGGTATAGTGGTGTGGGTATGGGTCTTTGTACCAGTTTATCTGCTAGGGGCATAATCAGGTTAATATTAAAAATAATAAAATAATAAAAAATAATAATAAATCCTTATCAAACAGGGCTAGAGCTCCAAAGCAGGAATTACCAGATCACCATACTTTTCAATAAAACCTAACTGCAGTGATTTCAAGCAGTCCGAAAACTTCCTGGTGACATAATGCTGATTGCAGGTGAACCTGCCATAAAAAAAACCCTTTTATTGGGGTGAGCAGCTACGGTAATTTATTCTTCTAGCAGCATAAACTGAACAACCAAGCAGTTAAAAATTAAAGACTGATATGAAATGCTAATCTTTACTGCCAACATTAACTGATGAATAACATACTACACGTTAGGAAAATAGAAATTCTTAAATTAAATCATATCAAAACCCAGTCACTGACATACATGGATAGTTATGAAAAATGTGACACTATCGACATGTTCAAAGTCTGCTAAGCGCTAGGGAAAAGTGTCAGTATTGGTAGTAAGTTAATATCAAAGGGTTCTAGCTTTTTATTAAAGCTCACCATTGGATTCCCCCAAATGACAAAATAACAGACGTGTTGGCTATGGTTAGTTTTAAAAGGAAAGATAGCTCAAGAAAAGTCTTGTTTATGGAAACCTTTTGAGTTTTTAAAAAACCCAAGAGTGACTTGAAAATAGAAGAAAATGTTGCTGTTTGCCTTGTGTGCAGAAGTGTCATCAAATTAGCAGGTGACACATTCAGTATGACCAAGCACAACAGACGACACCATTCGATGCTGTTTGATTCTACTTGTAAAGACTTGCACAAAATATTTGTTTCGTTATTCTGTGTCAGCTTTGGCTTCCTCTTCCCCACTCTATGGGTGCTGCACTAAACAAACATTGTCAGTAAAGTTTTTGGTTCAAGAAACCCTGCTTGCCTGTACGGCCAGTATAACGGTATATACCAGTATAAAATACTGGTACGGCAGTAAAATACCATTCAGTGTGGAATGCCGTACTGATGCCCACCTCTGCTGGTGAGGGAGGGACAGGGTGGTTCAACATGCTGTCTCTCTCATGTCTGTTGCTACATTAACGTTGACACCAGACGTATCTAGATAAAACACTGTGTTAACTAGATGAAAAATTGTCAAGGCTGGTAATGGTCCACACACTGTTGATAATTTTAAGTATGTTATTGAAGACGGTAGAACGGTCGGGGAGGGGTTGGCTTAGGTGCTCAGACCATGAAACTTTCCCTCCCTACCAGTTTTCTGTATAAGGGCACAAGAAAATCAAAGAATGATACACATCAGTTTAAAAAAGTATAGACATATATTTTTGAACAGGGATACCTGTATCACTCTTCCCATAGAGCAGTAACAATTCTTATGGAATTGCAAACATTTTTTTAATTGTTGACCTGAATCATGTGGCACTACATATGGTTTTTTTAGATGTGTGTGTGTGCTGCATTAATTTTTTTTATTTACTTGAGCAGTGTCTGTACAAGAGCTAAAGGTTTTATTTTGGCATGTGTACAGCCCAACCGAAAGCAGCAACATCCCTCTGATGAGAGTTGTACAATCTATCAAGCACACCAAGCGCGCTGGATCCAAGACCATTAAGGAGAGCTGGATGGTCCATTTCACAGATAAGGATAAGACGGTAAACTGTACCTTCTTTCAGGAGGCTATTTTGTATTAATTTACGACAGATAGGTTTTATTATAGCACTAGTATGTTTACTTTGTCATAGAAAATTGGTATTCGTCTAAGAGCCTGTCACAGGTTTTTTTTTTTGCCGGATGTTTTCAAGCTTTGTTGCTACATTACATGGTACCCTTTGTGATCAAAATGTTCTACTAAGAATTTATCTGTGTTTTTTTTCCAGAGGCGAAGGCATCTATGGCGATTAGATGCTAAATCTGTCACCCTTTTTGTGGATGAAAAATCAAGCAGATATTATAAGGTGAGCCTGCATTGCAGTTTCCATAAATATTTTTTATTACTTCTAATGGATTGCTTGGGGTAGCGGGTGGATAACTCAGTGATCAGAATAACTGATTTGTGCATCAAATGCTGCAGATTCAAATGTGGCAGTGCCCAAGGATTGCATTCTGGAGTTAAGCATTGTGCAGACTCCATGCCCATGCCCCTAACGTTAAATTGATCCTCCTCACTGGTTGTCTTACTGCAGCTGTCTTTCAGTCTGGTGGTTCTTTCAGTGCATAGTTTAGGAATAGGACCCCCATCACCCCTAGTGTGGAATTACTGTGAGGTGAAATTCGAAGCACTGCCCTCTAAAATAACCAGCTACAGTGATAGTGACCTGTTCTGGTAGCGTTGTCTTTGAAGCAAGTTACAGGTATTGCAGTTTCTTTCCTTAAAACCTCATTGTAATCTTTTTTAAAAGCTAATTGAGCCTTTAAATTGATGGTCAGTGACGTTCGTTTCTGTTGACAAGATTTCTGTAGCAGGAAATTACTCAGTGCAGCATGATCTCCCGTGAACTAGCCAAAAAACTGACCTCCCTATCTGTTGAGCCTCGTAATATTTATGGTGCGATCTTTGTCACAGGAGATTCCCCTCAACAGTATTAGTTCCATTGAACCAGCCAAGGTTCAGCAAGGACCCGACTATTCCTGGGCACCACATGTATTTGAAATTCACACAACTGGAGGGCTAACCTATTGTGTGGGGGAGGATCTGACGTATGGCCACCAGGACTCTAACATTGTGACCTCGCCAGAAAGTGGCAGTGGCTTGGAACAGGCGAGGCACTGGGAGCAAGCGCTGCGACAAGCACTCATGCCCGTCACACCCCAGTCCAGCAATGCAGTGGATGAAGGTAGGAAGCTTGGAGAAGACAGTGTTGTCTCTTACACAGTCTGCATGGCTTTCATCATGTTGTCCCAACATCATTTTAAGAAAAGTAATCCAAACTTGTGAAGAAAGTGTTGGTTGCATGTTTTTAGAGCGGATTTGGTTTTCTGACCATTCTTCGCACAATCTGTGAGGTTTTTCCTCCCTTAACTTTTGCAGCCAATACCTCACAAGATGGAGAATCTCAGGCTGATAAGCAGGTGAGTGTTCTTGGCAGTCTCACCCTACCCCCCACCTCCCCAACACACACCTCATTAATTAGCTATTTGATGCACTTTTATCATGTTTAATACACTTTCAGTGGAGAATATTTGCTTATTAGGTATGTTTGTATGTGCATAGAGGTGGATGGAGAAAATGGTCCTTAAAAACAGCCCAATTTTGTGGACAGTATTATTAATATGCATGTACATTGAACAGGAGAATAGGATGCGTGAGATCATGTTGCTTTGTCGTGGTTGGTCCAACGCCTCTCCCCTTTTTTTCCTGTCATCATCAGGTGGATATAAGTCAGTTGTATCAAATCTTTCCTGAAGATGTTCTTGGCTCCGGACAGTTTGGCATTGTGTATGGAGGTACATTCCAAGCCTTTTGGTTCTTTTAGGGGATATAGGTGTATTGAAGTGTAATTTTTGAAGCATAAACTGTGAATCAGAGATGTGTCGTAGGTTGCTTCAACTCCTTCACATAAAAATGATGTACAGTATTAATCATATGTGACAATCAGGATCCTAAAAAGATCTTTTGGGGTTAATCTCATTTGCATTTTCAACAACATTTTAGCTCTCTTTCTCTTTTTAAGGTTTAAGTGTTATACTGTACATCAGTGTACTTTTAATCCACTCTGAGGCTGACAAAAATATTTTTATTTGTTACCAGGTCGTCATCGCAAGACAAACAGAGAGGTGGCGATAAAGGTGATTGATAAACTGCGCTTCCCTACTAAACAAGAGGCACAGCTGAAGACAGAGGTTGCTATTCTGCAGGTGGGAGCTCTTTTTACAAACTAAAAATTCTTTCCCATGTTCTTCCAGCATAGCTAAATATGCAGTTTTTAAAAGATAGAGCTCTAAAGAAAATATCATTCCAAGCAACTCAAAAAGTTCTCCTTCCTAAAGTGACTTGCATATGTCACAAACAAGATATGTTGAAAATGTGATGGGGGTTGAGGGAGATGTGCTATTGTACATACAAATGTTGTGTGGCTGTATGTTGCAGAACCTTCACCACCCAGGTGTTGTCAACCTAGAACAAATGTTTGAAACACCTGAAAGGGTGAGTCATTGGAAAGGGAGGCTGGTTTGAGGGTAGGAAAATATTGGATTCATGCTGTGTTATTGATGGTTAACATTGAACCTACATGGTGAATAACAGTAGGAATTGAAAACATGCTGTATGGTTATGTGGGTTTTACTAACATAATCAACAACTCAATGAACATGAGAGTTTATTTTATCCTGTGCCTGATGTTTTTTGGGAAATGTTTAAAAAATTGTTTAAAAAACCCAAAACAAAACATATGGGATAGAAAGGTGAAACAAATTGAATTTTAAAGATAAAAACCGAATAAAACTTTTCTTACATTGGAGTTTGCTGTTGTGTAGAAGTAAGGTAAAATCAAGCAGCAACAGGGTACGAGAAAATCATTTTTGAAAAAGTCCGGTGTGATTTGCCAGAGGGTGGTATGGGAATACATTTGTTTTTATGCAGTGAAAGCCATGATTTGTGGTCAAAGGGAAAACCCTTATGAAACAAAACTGGTTGAGCTCCTGATTAAACTCAGTTGTTTCCTTTAGACTTCTTTCTGGAAGATGCACCCGATTTTTAAAATCTGGATCTTGCTAGTAAAGCCCTTGTGCACTATGGAAGCACAGCATAGGTCCTTCCCAGGAAGGCCTGCGCACTGAATTGGTATCCTTCAGAACCGAAGCAGAAATTCTCTGTATTCATGTCAGAGAAACTGTATGCAGTGAATTTATTGAGATCAAATCAGCATTTGACTCTGCAGATATTTGTGGTGATGGAGAAGTTGAAAGGAGACATGCTAGAGATGATCTTGTCAAGCCCCAAGGGACGCCTTAGTGAGCGGGTGACTCGCTATCTTATCTACCAGGTCGGTTTACACTAGAAAGGTAGAAGACAGTCCTGTAGTTAGAGCGTATAATGTAGTCATTTCAAACCTACTTCACGGCTTCACTTCTGTTACTTAGCCTGATGTATGGATGTAGTCGTATGTCTTTTGAAAATTGTGATTCAGCAAACAGAAAGCTTGTCTATGCAGGTTGAATAATACTCGATTAATAAGATGAAAAACATTTAGTTGTACCAGAAAGTACCTGGCGTATGTCTGTACTTTTGTAATCTTATAATTGAGAACAAATATTTTTTTTAAAGAAGACCAACGCTCTTGCCTGTTGTAGATTTTGATAGCCTTGCGTCACTTGCATTCCAAGAGCATAGTCCACTGCGATCTGAAGCCGGAGAATGTCCTCCTTTCTTCAGAAACAGCCTTCCCACAGGTGACAGAATAGCGACCTTTTTTTTTCCTCTGCCATTATGTGATGTGAAGCTTTGCTTTTTTAACAAAAAATTGTAAACTGAGTGCGACTACTTTGCCTGTTTCTTTGTTGCATTTCACTTTGTGAGCAGCAGTCACCTGTTTCATTTGATCTTCGATGTGTATTTTGTGCTTACCGATGTCTTCACATGGCTGAGGTTGTGTGATCTTCATGTGTACTACTCCTTGTCCACAGGTGAAACTATGTGACTTTGGATTCGCAAGAATTATTGGTGAAAAGTCATTTAGAAGATCAGTAGTGGGCACCCCAGCATATCTTGGTAAGCAACAGCTGTCTGGCATGTAACACCTGTCTTGCTTTAAAAAAATAATGGGAAAATTGCAGAGCTGAAATAGAAACACAAAGTAGAGATCATTAGTTCTTGCATGTGTAGGCTAATTATAGTGACTTGGGTCATCAACATAGTTTTAGCCTTCAGACAGATGTCAGCTGCTGTGTATATTTGTATCCTCATGTTTACAGCCCCTGAGGTGCTGAAGCGAAAGGGCTACAACCGATCGCTAGACATGTGGTCAGTAGGTGTGGTGGTGTATGTTAGCCTCAGCGGTACCTTTCCTTTCAACGAAGACGAAGAGATTAGTGACCAGATCCAGAATGCTTCCTTCATGTACCCTCCTAATCCCTGGAAAGAAATTTCTCAGGAAGGCGAGTTGTGTTTATCACTTCTTTATTACTTGTTCTATTTCCTGTGTAATGTTTACTTTTATAGGGATGGAGGATTTTGATGGCCTAATTATTGATGGTCTACCTTGTGTTTTTATCAGAATCAGATGTTTAGAAGACATTTGTTTTCTTTAAAGTCTGCTGCAGACTGTGCTAGAGAAAGAAGAAAAAAAGAAAATGGTATTTTGCTTTTGACTAGTTTGTATCTTCATTCTACTAGATACACTGAACACCAAATTTGTATTGTGCTTATCTTGGAAAGGTGGCATTTAAATTGAAAACATTTGGGGATCTAGCCTTAGGCTGGGAGGGCTATTATTGGAAAACTTAACCATAGAAGCAACTTGAGTTCAACTGATGGATATTGCTGCTGTGAATATTTTACACCATAAAATCCGAGTTACAACAGTACTATTTCCATACTTATTCCATATTTAATTTCTGTCAACAATAGTACAAAGACGTCGCCATGTTAGTAGTCTTTCACGAAAAAAGAAAACATTGGTGCTGTAGTCCCTTCTGGCGACATCAGTTCCCTGGGTACGTATGTGCAGCTCTCAGATCCATGTCGGCAATTATCTTGCTGTGCCACTAACAAGTGTTTTCTGATATCTGCTTTGAGTGCTGTCCACTGCATACGAGACTAGTCCCTCCCCCACCGCCTGCATAACTGGTGTCACTCATGGAGGATTCGATGGGCTTCTGATGAGTGGTATTAAAAGCTGGGCTGCAAGTGTACAGTTCTTTTGCAACTTGAAACAACTCAAAACATCAATATCCATCCATTCCAGTTGCTTCTATAGTTACATTTTCCTGTGAATGAAGACTTTATACAAACTGACCTTATTTTTATGTTTCACAGCCATTGATCTGATAACAAACTTACTGCAAGTCAAACTACGCAAACGCTTCACTGTTGACAAATGCCTGCTTCATGTGTTTCTACAGGTATGGGGTTGTATTTTTTTGAGGGGGTCTGATGACTTTTTTCCTGCTGCTACATTTTGGGTTTGGACAAACAAGTAACTATGGGAGTGTTGAAGACGGGTAGTGCCAGAACTAATTGGGAGTCCTTGAAGAGAGAGAAGAGAATTAGATAAAAGACTTTACAAAGTTATTTCAATGTTTTTAATGTTGGTCCCAGGATTACCAAACTTGGTGTGATCTTCGGATGCTGGAATCTCAGGTGGGAATACGTTACTTGACACATGAATCTGATGATGAGCGCTGGGAAAAACATCGCCGTGACCACAGCCTGAAGACATGGCAAGAACTGGGCCAGAAAGGTGTGAATGAAAAATATTCGTTCAGCAAGTTCCGTGAGAAACAGGCAGCCAATACCCATGCGTGATGCCATGCTTTTTCACCAAGCTTCCTGTTTGTTTGTGAAACCAGACTACAGGTGTAAAGCAGGCTTTGGTGCATCATGAAGCATCTTTGCCCATAACTGCCAGGGGGAGGAGTGGTTTTACTCTCTAGGCTTGTCAAATAATGTCGCCATTTTTAAACTCATTTGAGTTAATGAGATTCTTAGATGACTGTTAAGAAGTTTAAACAACTAAAATTGCTACCTCTAAATGTTTCTAGTAACTGCCAAACAGTTCTATCAGTGAACTGAAAATGAGAACATCTAGGTGTCTTGGACTGAAGATATTTCTCCTTCCCCCTCAAATAACGTGGGCCAAGATGATTCTGAACCTTGTTTATATGACAAGGGTTGAATGAAGACCATTGTTTGTGGCATCATTTGCTGGAACTGCCTTTACTGTGGCCAGTATCGATCACAAAGCATGGTTTTCAGCTAGCCACCAAAGTTGAGGAGGTGGGTGCCATCAGTGTCTGCTTCTGCGCGTGTGTGTGTGTGTGTGAAGTTATTTTAATATGACAGTGCTGACAACAAAGAGGGAAAGACTTACTTTAATGGGTGCAACTGCAATAGGTGGGGGATGTTGTATGACAACACAGTTCCGGTGGGATAGGCACTCAGTTTTTCATGTAAAAAGCAAGGGAGTGGGGGGTGAGTATTGTTTGTTGAGGTAGTTATTACAGGCCTAAATAGCAGTCAGGAAAATCCCACTTCTGCTTCTGTGCTTGAAGCTAGTAAAAAACAGTATTGTACAAATCTCAGCTTGTACAAATATTTGCTTGCACAGACTCAGCCCACCCAAAGAAGCCGTATGCCTAGGTAAAGTTCTTGTTCCAAAAAAGAATGTGCTTCCTACTGGCTGCTGATGTGCGTTTATTTGTGTGTGGGCACACACTTCTTACATTTTGGTTGGGGGCAGCGGGGTCCAATTTTATGCATACTGCGTTAACTGTTAGCCATCTTTTTATGTTCAGGGGCAGCAAGTGTTGAGACGGGGTAATTTTTCCTACTTTATTGCTATTTTTTGTTTTGTTCTCATAAAGTAGCGGAAGGTTCCAGCCCTGGCAAAGCTTGAAGAGTTCAGAGGCCATTAGAATGTTTCCATGAATCTTCTGGGTTGGCGAAAGGGGGAAGGGGAGGGGTTAACTTGTGCATGGAACACATGAAATATTTAGGCTTCATAAAGACCTTCCCAAGTGCAAATGTGTTTTAAATGGTTTGTGGGGGGGGGGGGAATTGACAATGGCCATGTAGCCTGCACTAGTAAAAAAAAATCACATTTTAAATGATAAAAGTACACAAAGCAAGATGGTTTTGTGGATGTGTGTGAGAAAGCTGGACTGAATGAAAGATCTTTCAGAAGAGAGCAGGAAAGAGTGTATAAGGCTATTTTGCTTGAGAGCTGCCAAGAAAAGACTCGGCATCTACATTTGTAAACACAGCTATGCTCTTCATCTTGAGGGGCTGCTTTGATGCCATCCAGTTTTAAAATGAGGGACTTCATTCATGCGCTTTACATCAAGACAATGCTCAGATAGGAATTAAGAGATACACAATCACAGATGAGTCGTTACACAATCAAAGATGAGTTGTTACCAATTACACAAGCTTTGTGTGTGTGCACATGGGCATGTATGTGTGAATGCACGTGTATTCATGTAAAAGCATGTTCAGAAGAGGGTGGAAGGGTATACCTGGGTACGTACCATTATTTTGAACAGATCAAAAGATGTGACGGCAAGAATCGAGGCCAGCTGCTTGCGTATTTTGCTGAGTGTCATTGGTTGTTGGCAGCGTGCCTGTTACACCTCTCCCTATTCTTAAAGAAAAAAAATGACTGTGCCTTGATAATCGCTAAGGGACTCATTGTTTGCCCTGAAATGTATCTTTCCTGTCAAATTCCTGAAAGGTATGTGGATGTGCCGATTTCAAACTGTACAGATGTCTTTGTGTTTATAGCATTATACAGCCTTTTTGTGCAGCATCTTGTTGTGCTGTTTGTTGGCACAATTTTGTAAAAAGATTCATTTACACTTTTGTACATTTTTGATGCTGGTCTATAGCAAGTGTAAAATTCACACATCGGGTTTACTAGCTCCATGCTTTGTTGTTGTTGTTGTTGTTTTTTTTTTTAAGTGTATCTGTGGTTCAAAGCATTGTGTTTCCAAAGATGCCTTATTTTTTCATCTTTCTAAATGGCTGCATGTCTTAGGATTTGTTTTTTATAGGGGAGAGGGGGTGCATGTCGTGCCATACAGTGTTAGTTAACCTTACGGTGACTGACAATTCATCATTCACTGAATTGAAAGAGGAAACAAATGGATCATGTACTTTTGGTTGGTTTAGGTTGTTTAAAGCATTTCTTTGGCATGCTTTCATCATACATTGCATCTGATTCAGATCTGATTACATTTTGTATTGTCTTTTTGAACTAGGCCCACCAACCTCAGATTTTTCCTAAAAAAAGATAACTTTTCAGATTACTTTTTGCACCCCCTCAGTGGTACATGTATTGTGTTTCTTATTGTCTACTCAAACTCAGAGACTGCTTGGTGGGGAGGGTTTGGGGGGGGGGTTGCAATGCCAGATACACATATTTCTACTTGGTTTTTATCAAGTAGCTCTGTTTCTCACCTTCTCACCCCATCTCTACCACCCACAAATACAGAGGGGTGGCCTGTAGCATAGTGGTACTTGTCACCAGTGCAGAGAAAGTAATTGTGCTGGACACAGGATCTGAATCCATGACCCTCAGTAGTGGCACGTGTTTACAGGGCTGGCCATCAGGTCGCTCTTCCCCTAGCACAGTCCTCCCCTGCCCCCATCATGATATGCCATAAGTGAAACTTGAAAAAAAAATCAAAACCCTCAAATGCCAGGATCCGGGGGCCACTGAATTTTTAAGCTATTGTGAACACTATTGGAAGCCTGCCCTGCAAGAAAAAGGTGGTTTTTGTGTCACTTCTGTGACACTAATGGGCTCCTCTGTCACAAACCAAAGAACACAAATTCTAATTGCAGTACAGTGTACACTCCAGGCTTGTCTAGGTAAGTCATCTAAAAATCTAGGCAGTACCTTTAAAACTAAGCTCTTTTAATGGCCACATACCGTTAGATAATTAGTGCTTTTAAATGATCATTTACATACTTCTTGTTATGGTTATGTCAAACAGGAAAATCAATGTTTCACAATTTTCAAGTGAAGCACGTTTCCCAGACTGTGATATTGCCTTTACTTCCCAATCAATTTAAAAAGGGAAAAGCTAAACATTTTTTTTACCACTTACCACATGAAATAGTACAGCTGTACAATAAATATGTAATGCTGAGGTAAAAAGCAATGACTGCTGCCAAAATAGTTGAGGCACTTTTGTTTTACTTAGATTATGGTCAAATGAATGACCATCTAGCTGAATTTAATGGTCACAATAAGCACAGATGTGTTCAGACATGTCTGCTGTCTCTTCTAAAAACGATTGCTCTAAACTGTTAACATGAAAAATAGAATAGCCTTCATATTCACTGACCTTCACTTCACATTTCACATGATGCAATTTTACTTTTTCCTATGGCTGCATTTAAGTTTTCACACCTTTGTCATTTCACAACCATGTCCCATTTGTACAGAAACATGCAGTAGGTACTTACCAGTCAATCTTTCAAATCATTTTAGACATCACTTGTTGAAGTTTAGGGCGAAACAATCTCGAAGGGGAAATCAGCAGTTAATGAGTGGATGACATCTCAGTGCCATTCTTTAATTCTTTCCAGATTTGAACAGAGGATATGGTTGGCATACACTGTAAATAACACATTTCTCAGTATTATCATCTTGTTTTTATTCATTAGTACTATTATTATCACTATTCAAACAGCCTTTTCTAATTAACATGCTTAGCACATTCTAATATCTAAAAATTGGATGGCACTCAAAATCTGAAGTAGCTAGAGCACAAACCAAAACTTTTTAAATCTAGGTTTGTCCACTGTCAAAACCCAGACTTCCAGCTAACCCGGAATGGTTTTACCCATGTGGAATAGCCCTGCAGCAAGAACAATCCGAGGCTCTTCAAAATCATCTTTCTGTTCCTCGTAAAGTTGAAGACTGCAGCATGTATTTAAACTAGCACACGTCCTTGAGGCTTTTTTTAAAACCAGTATTTGTTTAATAAACTAGCGTTGGGCAAAGGGAAACGCCGTCAGCCATAACCAAGCCTGTAATGGTGTGCACTACACACAAAAATGGGGCAGTAAAGCAGCAGCTCAAAACTACATATTTCTGAATTTTCTTTCCATTCTCACCACTGTTCTCTCAGCAGTCAGATGACTGAAAAATATGCTAAAAATAGTAAGTAGGAGATTCTGCACAGAATGCTAACCTTTTTAATACCAAAGACATTATAAATAAGTACTGCACCAGATTAAACTAGATGTTCCCCTGTGCCCTCCATCTAAAAGGGGTTTTAGAGAAAATATTCAGTTGTAGACATTCAGGTAATAGCATGAGTGATCACACTGTATGTATCATCTCCTGTGGCTATTCAAATTTATTGAAAGCCCGAAAGTCTTTCAGCTCATTAAAAAGTATGTCAGTAAGATGTCTCCACAGATCTGGAAGAAAAACTGGCCTATTGTGCAAATGCTCTTAGCTTCAACAAACTGAACGGAGTCATAAGTAGTAACTGACAAACCAGTTTGTAGTGCTAGCATTCTTCTCCTTCCCTACCGACACCACCCCCACCACCACCACTATACATGGAATTAGAGCCATTTGTCAAATTAACTGTAGCTTCAAAAGAGGGGAGTGGGTCGGGGCCTGTGGGCTCCACTGCCAGGTTACTCCTGTTTTGAGTTGCAGGTCTATGTGCCTGCTGGAACTGTTGTTTTATGTGCCTGTGGCATGTGTCACTGCACAGTTCATACTTTGCCTTTGATAATTTAGAGCTGAGCACCTAAATAAAAAGCAATCACTGCATTTTAGAAACGTTAGGTGCCAGAAGGTTATTTTAAAGAAAAGTTGTTCTCGGTTACCAAGCCATATCTGCTGGCAAGCTTCTTGTTGGGGATGTTACCGCGATCACAGGCTGAGGCAGTTTTGCACCAGTTACATTTTTCATGGTGTTACCAAGGCTTGACTATTCTTTTGTCGTTAGCATCATGACGGACATGCTAAGCAAATAATGTCCACCCACTGTGACCTTACATAACTGGCCATGAGGTGGTTCACAGAGTATCATGAGGGACGGTTTCGATCATTTATTTCATCAGCCTGGTCTGTGAACATTGAATTCAGTTCTACATTGACATCGTCAGGCTGTAGATAGCATTACTTGAATCTCTTCCTTTCCTTGCACCAGTGCTGCTGACTGGTTTCACCCCCCTTCCCCACTCCCCTCATGTTCTGTGTATTTGTGGTGCACACCTTGTTTACTTTATGAAACTTCAAAGTCTAGTGATCTCCATTTCTGTTTTTTAAAGGTACTTTCTTGCTGTGTATCCTTACCTGGTTAGCACAATTCCACGAGGTCTGACTGTGCAGCATTAAGTTCCTGACACAGTAGAGGCATGATTATCTTGGCCCGTTTTCTGTAGATATTTCTGTAAGTCATAAAACACAACCCCACAGACTCAAAAATATGGGGCTGGTTACTGGCCCTTGCATTGCTGCTGGAATGTCTTTGCAGTTTTCACGACTTGCCCTAGAGGACTGGCGAATACCTCACCTGAGGATTAAAAAATCAGAACTCGGTGTTACAGCTTGTGGCTTAATCAAAACAGTCATGTCCCAGAAATATTTTAAGGACACAAGAAACTGAGCACAAAACGGGAAAAGGCAAGCTCTTCCCATAAACTGTGGTTACTGTGTTTACTACTTAGGCTTTGAAAAATATATACATTTCAAACACAGACCAAGCTATTTACAACTTCAATCTGTTAAATGGTACTTAAGTTTTTATATATGATTAAAAAGTTTTTAGAAACACATGGGGTTTGTCATTATTTAAAACTACTCACTGTCATAAAACGAAAAGTTGCCTACACGAATAAGCAACAATTTTAGCAAACTTTGGGCATGAGAGACACATTGGCGAGACATTAGTTTTACATCACCTTTATGCTTAACTTTTTTTAAGGAAAATATGCAGGAAAATTGCTAATGCAGTTTATATGCAGCAAGTGTTGTGACTGACATAAAATTGCCACATGGCAAAAGTAAATCAAAAAATCTTTTATGCCACAACCCACACACAATCTCCATAGTCTGGCACCTAAGACACCAAAACCCTTCTATGAACAGCTTGGCGTGACCAATAAAAATAGCATATCTGCCTCCTGAACCCAGTGGCTCAAGTCGGTGCATAAGAAGAATCTAACTTCAGAATGCAGGTTAAGTACCTAACATTTCCTCTAAGGGAAGCAGATGGCCGAGTGGTTAGAACCCATGCCTATGAATCCATATCTGTGGTTACTAGCTGCTTCGATACCACTGGCTGCAGAACACTACCCCTAGTTCACCCAGCTCCACATGGGTACCTGATCCCATGGGTTAGGGAAGGGACAGCAGTGAGGGAGAGGAGAGGGGTGTCGCTCTCACAGTGCTGGCCCACAGAAACATGTGGGCCTCACACACCCCTCCCTCTATGACCTAAATAGTCACAGAACTTCCTTCACCATCTGTTTTCTCTCTGGTGTTGCTGTGTTGGGTAAGTGACCTCACAGTAACTATCCAAGAATATGGTGGCTATGTCGGACTGTGTCTGCAGCTCTTAATAGCACACAGCTACATCCCAGTAATGTTTGAAATCAGACAGCCAAACTCTAACTCTGGCTTTCTACTGAATAGTCAAGGAATATGTCACTGACTGCGAGTGCTTTAGAGATCACAAATCAAGGGCATAAACAGATCTACTCACCTTAAGTCAGAATGAGATATAAATTCCTGTTTGTTGAAAAGTGGAAGGACTCATGTGATATGCATATATTTCTCTATTGTACGTGCTGCTGATTACACAGTTGTTATGTTTATGTGTTCTCTTCTCCGCTAGTCATTATTTGTTTCGCTTAAGCTTAACAGTTCATGCTAAGGTACACAGTCTGCTGTTAGCAGAGCACCAGTTCACTTTTATTCCAGATTTTTCTGAAATGTTAAGCATTGTTATTATTTTTGAACTATAACATAGCCAGTCTGAAAATGAGAGAGTGTGTGTGTGTGTGTGCATGCATATGCATGTGTCTGTGTGTATGAGCATGCTCATGTGGTGCCAGCCTGCGTGCCAGCATTCTTGCTTGCATGTATGTTTATCGGTTCATGTATAGAAGTCTAATTAAAAGCTCCACAAATTTGCACAACCAAGGCTTCTGAGGTAGATCTTCTGAAAATCAGTCTCACAAAGTGATATTTTTGGACAGCCAAATAAGTTTTATGTCTTGTCACAATTTTGCATTTATCTGTGTCATGTATGTAGCTTAATTGCCTTTACTATGTATGTATTATATAGAATCATACTCCAGTGAGTGTGATCATTTTCATACCAGGATATAGATTTCAAATACTATTAGTCTTTTTAATCAAATCAAGGGGTGGCAGAAAACCTAATAAATGGGAAAGCATGGAACAGCCCTCTACAAACCATGATTTATGAATCTTTTGCACCTTCATAGTTCGAACAAATGACACTGGTTGTAATCTCTGCATCTAGGTCAGACTTAAATTCTTTTTTAATTTTTGAGACAACAGTGAAAAGACTACAGAATCTGTGTCTTTCTCATTCTCAACCCTCACTTTTTGGTTGAGTGGTGGGGGGGGGGGGG
>SMGT01010713.1:157617-173160 GCA_004794575.1 Lanistes nyassanus | reverse complement strand
GGGGGGGGGGGGGGGGGGGTCCATCATTTGTTACTTTTGGTTCTGTATCATGCTAAAAGTTAATGTGTAACTGAAATACGAGGTAAAGTGTCGATAAAATTTGCCTGGTAAACAGTAACACATTTCATTCACAGACTGTCACAGTATTATGAGATAAAATGTCCCTTCTTCCTGGTAATGTTTATAGTGACAATAGAAATAATCTCAGCATCAACATGAAAGTTTAACTGACATCACAGACTTACATTTTTAGTAACCTCTTTCACAGAGATGAACAGTTGAACTCCCTGATGTAGTGTGCTTGTCTCCCCCCACTCCTCTCTCTCGTCGAGCAGATTGCCTTTCTTGTGGGGTGGGTGGGAGGTTGCAATTTCCTTTTCTCGTTGATCCAGTACAAATGGAACATTTTTTCAAGGTTAGAGATCCTGGAAAATGAACATAGCATGTACATGCATTTTTTATGTAAGAAGCGATTTTAGGAATCAGTGGCATTTTTAATGCTGACATCCTCTTTTGCAGCACTGTGAAGAGCTAAGTGGTTTTTGTGCATAGCTGATGACACTGTTTCCTTAGCCATTGGTAAGACCACTGCACCTACCCCTGCACTACTAACTATACCTCCACCCCCACCACCTCACCAACAAAAGAATTTCCTGAGAATTTAATTTCAAGTCAGGTTATTGGAGGTTTGAGAATCGTAAGAATAACAGATTATCTGTACCAAGTTAGGACAAAAATGGTCTGTTTTTGTCATAAACTGGTGCCGATAATCTGTTATTCTCACTGTTTTCTCTCCAAGTAGCAGTCACTTGTTCTGGCATGAGAACCCAGCATAGACAAGGAACTGCCTTGGAACATTATCAAAACACAAAATGGAAGGGACAAAAACATGTCTTTTGTTGTTGACGATTTCAGACAAAATTATAGACAGCTGTCATGTGACATTTTCAACCAGCCCTTGAACGTTGCACACTGCTCCCTCCACCTGTACCCTTAAGACGTGTTCTATGGAGCTTCATACAGTGTCCGTGCTCTAGTATGTCTGATCAGTTTTGTCTTCTGTACACCCCCACTTGGTTTTTTTTGTTTTTGTTTTTTTTTTTGAAACAGAATAAACTTTGCTGTAAACCTGCAGTTCTGTTGTTTTCTGTCAGTCATGTTGTCAGCTGTTGTCTGTGTTGCCTAGCTTGCTTTGTACGCTGAGTGTTACCCTATGTACTCCCCAACACCCTGCCTTGTTTTCTTGGACCTGCTGGGGCACAGTTTCTGGACAGGACTGCAGGTCTGCTTTGGTTGGGGGAGCTGTGGACCTGGCTTCAAGAAAAACATTTCAGATGCTGACGATGGGTTAAATATAATAAAATAGCCATATCTCTCTGTTCCCTCGCAGGCCACATCTCGTTTCTCTTTTAATTGTATCAGAAGGGTTGTTAGCTAGCACGCAAGGAAGAATGCCTGCCATAAACCCAACCTTTGCTGATTGTGCTTATTTACATAGGGTAGATCAACAGCAGATATTCTTGTGGTGTACATAAATGTATTACACACTGCTGTTACAGTGAATGTCTCAGCCTAAGCTAATTGATTTACCATGATTTGTAAACCCATTTACCTGGGGAGATTGCTTCACACAACAAGTCACAAAGAGCATACAGTCATGTAGAGTCTCTACTATGCTTCATGTAATTTCCTGAAAAATAAGCCTTTTCATAAATGTTTTAACTATTTTAAGTTGCACTGAAGGCTGTGCTTCAAGTAGATGATTAGTTTTCAATTATCATTCTAGGGGTTGGGGGGTGAAAGAGAGGGAGTGAAAATGTTAGTGCATCTACAAGTAAACATGTTCCAATCACATTCATGCACACATAAGTTTTGGTTTGGGGCAGGAACACAGCAGGGATATGGGAGTGGGGAAGATGGGGCCGTTTCTCTAACGTTTGCACTGAAGCTTCCATCAAAACTGATAACTGCTCTAAGATAGAGGAGATAGTTTAATCCTCCGGAGAGGGCTGAATGAAGTCTGCACAGTGTTTAACTCCAGGATGTGATCCTTGGCTACTCCTGGTTTTGAACCAGAAACTTTGATATGCGAGTCTGATGCTCTCTTGAATGAGCTATCCAGACCCCTCACACACAGTTGTTTCATTATGTCTATGGAGGAGTAGCTTTTTGCAGCAGACTTGGCAGTACAGCAATATAGAACAAACTTTTTAAGACCACAGCTGACCATAAATATGTGTGTACATATATATATATAAATCACTCCACAGTTTTGAAGAGAAAACTGTTTTCAAGATGTTTTTATGGCTGCCTGTACATGAAATCTTTCAGCACACAGGTAAAACAATATTTCTGTTAATAATGCAATGGCTGATTTTAGCCACTTTCCTCTGTGTAAAATGTATTTTTGCATAAAATCGAATTGTTTCCTATACCTTTACGCTCTATGCTAGAAAGATAATGTTAGACATTCACGGTCCAGGAACATGAGTTGTTGCAATCACTACTAACTGCATGCTGCATGTGATGTCCTGCATGTATGACTTTGTGCAGGTGACTTCTGAATGTCTGTGTCACACATGCCAGGCCTGGCGTCCCTGCTTCCTGCATCGAAGAGGTTTTTCGTGCCTGTTGACCCGTGCCAACCTTCTGTGTGCAAGTCAGGAGATGTCGTGTTTGCCATGTTTGCCCGGCTAAGGAAGCTTTACACTGTACCTGCAACCAAAAAAAAAAAAATGCTGGTGTGGAAAACTGTTAATTGCAGTTGCTCCTTGTACAGTTCTAGAATTCATCCATCCACCTACAAGTTTTCCTTCTATCAAATTCGTGTACACAGTGTGCACCATTAGAAAACTGACAAAATCGTGCTGCTTATAGACAGGTCTCAAGAAAGCCAAAATCAAAAAGTTCATTGAGATTGTGGAACTTTGGTGGTCTGTAGCATAAGCATACCCACATTTTTGGAGGGTTTTCTTCACTGTGACATTTCCACAATAACATAATCTTTCAGTAGCACCAGTTTCTTAAAGAGATTGCACTGCACAGACCAGATGATTAGTAAGTGGTTGTGCTGAGGAAACAAAAGAAAAAAATTATCTCACTGTATGGTTGATTCCATTTCTTGCCATTGTGATGTACAGTGGACGCACAGCTGCTACATGTTCACTGTACCTATTAGTACAAGTTGGCTGGCTGAAAACTGTTCGTAAAACAGCACATTGATACCCAGTTATTCGCTACTTTCTTTAACCCTTTCTTGCACCTGATTTTTTTCCCTCTATTACTGTCACCTGATAATGCATGTAGGCACATTTCCAGGTGCCAGGAGATGTTTCTATTATGCTAGAAATAGAACTCATGTCATTTAGCAAAACAAAGAACTCAATTCTGGTAGTGGTACAGGCATATATATACACACCTATGGTAAAGATAAAAATGTTTTCAAATAAGATGACTTTACCAGTATAATGCCAGCCCCAGGCCCAAAAATGTATTTTACATTATGGTTACTGTCATAAAGCACACCTTGACATTGGATCTATCACAACAAAAAGGTTGGCCTTTGATGCTGTGTACCTCTGTTTCTAGATGCACTTTTGGTTGATGTGCATGCCAGCAAGCATACAGACAGAGGGTGCATGTGTACCTGTGACTATATGCTGTGTTTGCTAGTGTGAATACCTACCAACATAGATGGGTATATAATTGTCAACACCTGCACCCTAAAAAGACACATGGCCATTTTCTGTAAGTCCAAAGATCAAGACTGTCATAATGTCTCATAATAAAAGGTACAGAATTTATCTCTATGAGCAGGCACCTTTTTATGTGGTAACAGACTTTCATTCAGTTAGCATGGAGAACACCACACATCTCTATCTAGCTCCATGAGCTGTTGCCATAATGGCTTCTTGTACCTTAAGCATGAATATCCATTCACCATCGTACACATATATTTCCTTCCTCTGCTGCATCTTGTATTGATCTCATCCTCACTGGATTTGCTCAAAGTCAGCTCTTGTTGACAAAATAATGGCAGAAGATTGTTATAGTGTAGGCTTGATATCCTTTATGTTTCATGTTAGTGGCATTCCTCTCGTGTACATTATCTCCTTCCCTCCTTTCAATACTTACACCCCTTCTGTTGTCTCTACTTGCACTGTTTGATCCAAAATACTGCGAGAGCAGTATCCTTGGTTTGATCGAGCACTTCTAATTAGTCTTGTGTCCGTGAAACACTGATAATCTTCACAGGAAGTGGTTTCTGCAAATAAATTCAATGAAAGTGAATATAAGTAATTCTTGAAAAGGCTATGTCTTGCACACTCACAAAACATCACAATGGGGACTCTGCACAGTCAAATCAGTAGCAGAATTAGCTGCACAAGCTTATGTAGCCCATAGTTTTTCTGTATCTGACCGCTCAAAATGCATGACAGGACATTTGATGTGCTAGTATGAACTGCTTTAAAAACAATGTAGAGAAGGTTTACTGGCCTGCTCCTCATAGAGTATTTCTTCAGTTTCACATTCTTTTCACTGGTAAATTGCTCCTTAGCACTTGTATTGAAAGTGCATGATTCTTCTCTTTCAGCTTTACACAACATTGATGATCTAATGGTTAAGGCGCCCAATGTAATTCACACCCTGGACTTAAAATTGCCAATCTAGTAGCTGCCCTGCCAGACGCCTGGCACCACAGGGAACAGTACCAAGACTGGTTGGCCTGGTGTCAGTATAATGTGACTGGGTGGGACTGAAACCTGTGTTGTGACAGCAGTCCTATTGTGGCAGCACGTTAACTAGTCTCAAACAACACCATCCTGATGTGCACTTCATTTGTAACTGGACGTTAAGCAATAACCAACCAACCCCTTTGGGTGTAATTTTTTTGATGAAAAGGCATAATTAGGCTTCAAACACCTTATACTTCATTAATTGCTGAAGTGTTATGTTAAGATCATAAATATCAAAATATTGTAAAATAATAGCAACATTCTCAATGTTTAAATATTTAAACATAAACCCATTCACAAATAATGTTGCTTTGACCTCTTGTGACCTCAAATTTCACATCTGTTTTCTGAAAATGTTGAGAAAAAAAAACAGAAATCTTGTAGGCTTTGTCTGGATTTTTTTTTGGGGGGGTGAGGGGGGTACAAAATATAAATTATCTACAGTTTATACAATTTAATGCAAGTCTTAAATAAATTATTTCAAACTGTACTTGAAGCACAAAGTTCATAAAACCTTATATTTTTATAAGCAGGGCATCATAGACCACTTACATAGTTTGACAGCACAAGTAACTTGCAAATTTTTCTTGTTTAGGCAATACAAGACTGTCATTACATTATTCCACACACAAAAAGTATTCACAGCTCTAGGCACAGAGCATTCATATTAGTGGAATCAGCATGTAAAAATGCCTGCACATGACTGTAGGGGTTGGTGGTATGTAGCTGTTAACCGTTTTGACTTTTGCTGTTGTTACAGTCTCTTCAATGTGTTAACAATCTTATCCTCATGAAAGTAGGGAGTTTCTTAGTAACTTGGTAAATATTTAACATATCTAAAAATAGTTCCATGTATATGTCACTGCTGCACGCCACCATATCATATACCTTCAAACAGGTATGTTCGCACCATGTTCTGCAATAACCACCCACTGATGTCTCATTATCTGAACTCTTCTCATAACCATCAAGGGAGGAGGAAGAATTAAATGAATCAGTGATGGAGATGAAAAGTGAAATTCAGACCTAACTCTTTGTAGTACTATAATATAATAATAGCTTACTTACTGTTTGGTTCAATGAAGATCATCCTCTAAGAGAACAAAGATCAATCCTTTAAACAGATTCCCCTGTACAGTTGAATCCACAGGAATTACATCATGCTGAACAGACTCAACATTCTTAAAATCTCAACAAAAACTGTAGAAAAGACTTAAAAGATTTTTTTTTAAAACTGTCTGCTAAGACACAAAAGTACATGTCATGTTCTGTGCATTTTTGGTGAAAACATTACACAAGCTGACATGCTCCAGTACAGAGAACAAACACTGCTTTAGTGCTTAGTATCTGCAAGCTCTTCAGCAAGGAAGGTTCAATGGTTCTCTTCTCTTACTCAAACCGAACAACTCGTCAAACATCTTTTTCATACAAATTCATGCAAACAAGAAGCTACTTTATCTAACTGCCCCCCCACTCTCTCTCTTCAAAGATCTCTAGAAATGCATCTGGGACACTTCTAAAGCATTCTTACAGGCTGAGAAATATTAAACCTTCTCGTGGACTTTTTCTTCAAGGGTTTACAAATATGAAGTCTAAAAAAAATGTGTCTGGTTAGAATACAGTGTCTGCAGGTATGGGGACAGAGAGGGGAATGGAAGGAAAAGCAAAGTTGAAACACAAAAGGACTTAGATACTCTGGATCTGACTACATCCTACCCCCAGATGTTTGGTTGTCAAACCCAAAGCCTTTGGGGGCTGAGGTGTTTATAAGTATGTCCAAAGATGATGGATATTTTAGGTTTTATATGAGGGTCGTTCTCAAAAGACAGGGTGCAAAGTGTCAAAACAATTCAACAAACAAGCAAAATTCAACAAGAAATAAATGTTTTTGACCACCACCAACCCCCAACCACAAGATTCCCAAATCCAAAAAGCTTCCCAAAGATCAAAATTTTTAAAGAATTCTCAAAGGACTGCCAATCAGATTTCTCCACCAAGGAGGTGGCATACAGACACAAAACAGCTATTTGGTTTTTTTGTACACTCCAGAGAAGGAAAAAAAATTGCCATTGCCATCAATTTTACTGTTGACTTTTGCATTTCCTTCAGACATGCCTCAAGATGGTTGCAATTGGAAACCTGATTTTTTGGAGTGCTGCTGTTACAATACCTAGTAGAAATAGATGTGCGCTGCTCCCTGTATAGCATTTCATTTCCTTATAAATGTCACATTTAAACTACTTCCACTCTCACATCAGTGCAATAATGATTACAGCTTTGTACAGGGTGGGCAGGAGCACATGAGCGTTCTAACTTTTCTAACCTTTTCCTGTGTTCTTGCGTGCCCCTTGTGCCTTAATTTGTTAGGGATAGCCAGTCCAGACTAGGCTTTGTCAATCTGTACATGATGAAGGGAAAATAAATGGTCACTGTCCACATCACACCATCAAGTCTTTATTAATATTATTTTTTGTGTAGTAGAGAGTGTATGACTGAAGTTTGATGAGACAAGCATATGGTGCCATTCACCTGTGCTTTTTCTTGAACAGTGAACGACAGCACTGCTAGATTTTGCTGTCCTTCTGCACCACAATCAAATGAAACAAATAGTTGATAGTTACTAAAAGCAATAATAAACAATCCACAGAATAAAATCATAACACAACAGAAGGGCAACTGCATGGTTTTAATATGTAAAGCCAGTTCTTGGCGAGCTCCATTATTTCATTACCTTTTGGGCGATTGGCTGCCCCAGATGCTCAAGGAATTCCCAAGGGCTATGCAGTCTTTTAGCAACCTGCATCTTCATAAACATAGAACCCTATTTAAAAGGTTTGTTTCTTTTCTCAAGTTGCCAAAAAACATGCCAACAGGACCCTTACCATTTAAACAATAAACTCATACCACCCAGTTTTATGAATAGCCCAGGGTATAAAGGAGTCTCTCAGACCAAACTTTTAAGGGAGAAAATTAGTTTCTTTAAAATTAATAGGGTCCTTGGGTTAAATTTGATCATCGCACCCTGATGAATCCAAACATCTTTTACCATGTAGACATATATAGTTTGTGCACCTAACATATTTTGGGAAGACAAGATGGGATACACATACAGAAGTGTTTATAACCATAAATGAATAAACCATAGGAAACATGCACTCCAAAATTACCCAAAGACATCTCCGCAAACCTTTTGGTACTTAGAGGGACAACTTGGCAATTAGAACCTTGGCTCAAGATAGGACTCACGAAATGAGGGCCAGGTTTGCAAGATGAATGCAACAATTGAGGCTCAATACCGTCATCAAAATGCCATTCAGCCACGTTAACCCACAGGCGTTTCAACACAATGCTTCTCATCGAAATAAACTGACACAACCCACAGTCTCATGTCAAATTTTTATTTCAATGACAATGAATTTCAATAAATTTCTGTCATTTTGGCTGAAAACAGTCCCTACTGCTGCAAGGACCGATTGTGTTTAAAAGTCCAGGGACAAAAGTAAGGCCAAGGCATGTTTCCATATTTTTTCTGGGCCAAAGGAAAAAAAAAAGTTAAAACATGCTCCCTTCCAATCATTTCTTCAAAATCAGATCTCCCAGAGTCCCACAATAAAACCGCCACTTTGGATAAAGCTATGTCACATGGCGTCAAAGAGCCGTCAAGCAGTCAAAAGCAAAACAGGGACCGGTAAGTTGCTGTTTGTAGTAATGCCTGCGTCAGGTATCCATATACCTGTAGCAGAAAATCACTCACCTCTCCATTTCGGTCACGATCCCTAACAAAGCTTTTAGCTAGGGCTGGGCATAAAGTGCTTGACTACAACACATGGTTTCACAGTAACAAACTTTATTTTCATTTTGTGTTCTTTTATCATTCTAAGGTGAAGAAATGAAATCTGAAGGTGGAAAAATCCGATAAAACTGGGTACCCTTCCCTAACCTCAACATAAGCAGAAGTTCAGTCTCAAAACAGACACCTAAAAGACAATACACATTAACAAAAAACCATGTGCTGCACTTAATAAATTTGCATTTATTTCCATTATACTTTCTGCTGCCAATTAAAAATAAGCTCATCACATAACAATGAGAATGGATATACACAATACAAATGCTTAAAAAAACTAGAACTTGAAGTCCTTGTATCGTTTTGCCGATTTGCTACTGTCTGCCTGCTGCTTCTTTCGTTTCTGTAAAAGAGCAGAAAATGAATCCATTTAGATGTGCGACAGGTCTGACTTGAAAATCTTCATTCTAAAGATGATTCCAAATGCCCAAGTTACTGAAGAATGTTATGTAAGAATTTGAGCAGGTTTTTATAACACCAAGTGCTACACTACATGACACCCTCGTCTACGCACCCGTTGTTTGGCAGCATGGGCAGCCACCATATCAGACAGATCTTCTTTCTCTAACTGTGACTGCTGCTCTCGCACTGTCTCGTCATACTTGGCCTGCATGGCAGCTGTGTCAAGGTCAAGCTCTTCTGGGTTCAGGGTAACCTCTACCCCTTCTGCTGCGCCTCCTTTCTCCCCTCCTTTCTTTGCCGTTTGCACCTAAGATGGAAAAGAATATGATCTTTCTCTTCTGCATGTGTTCTCTATTTGCACTTCACGTTATCTCAAAAGACAAAAATAACTTTAAAAACTCAGCAGTTTCTCGGGATTAACTGATCATCTTTATCTTTTAATAACTAACAACACCACCAACAACAACAAAAGGAACTGCAAGTCGAATGATTCTCATCTCCTTTTATAAAGTTATTTTGTTTGACTCCAGACACCACACCTGGATGTATGCTGGTGATTCTAAGCAAGACTAGCTCTGCTTTGGTATGACACAAGGCAAAGCACATTTCCAGTGTGCCACAGTCACGGTCAAATGTGTGAAATTCATCGACTGTTATGGCCAATCTAATCAAAGTGCTGGCCACAGAACAACCACAGCCTTAACAATATGTTTATGGTAATAAGACTAAAGCAGAAAGTCCCACAGTTCTGCCAGGGTGAATGAAGTGAAAGGTCTGCAGCAAATGTGGTAAGCATGGGATCTTTGGGTTTACCCCTACAACTGTAAGAAAAATCTCTGGGCTGACACTGGACCAATTTTTTGCCCTGTATGTAGTGGAATGACCTTGTCTAACAGGCCCAATCTAATCAGTCAAATTATTCAAGCCAGGTTTAGAAAAATCCAAATGCTGCTAAATAAAGCTGTGGTAGTTTTCAGAAGAATGTCACTTTTCTCCTGGACTTTTAGTCTGGTGGTAGTGGGGAACCAAAACTTGAAAGACAAAAACTTACAGCTGACAAGTCATAAATGTGAGCAGAGCCCATCATGGCCCCACCAACACTGGTCTTTTTCTCTGGAAGCACTGTGTAAAGCGCTGGGGTATCTCCTCCCTGGTCCATGGCATCTTCTATGCGACGCTTACGCAGTTCAATCATGTCCGGTGTTTCCACACCCACAGGGACAGAAGTCAGACCACTTGGTGTCACCAGCCTGGCAACACAAGGTGGTTTGAAAAGATACATCATCCCCTCTCTCCTGAAGTTCATTATCACAAAACTGATAAAAGCTAATTAAGCAGTTGATAGAGGGTGGGACCCCCCCCAAAAAAAAAACCCAAACTAAATACTGTGCTGTGACAAGGCCTTTTGGTGTGGAGATATTTATGTGCTTAATAAATGTTCACTCTCACCATCAAACAAACAAAAAACCACATTTAAGTTGTGTTATAAAAATCAGACAGAAATAACTTAAGTCAATAAACATGTATTTAAAAAAAATATCCAATCAAAGCAACCCACACAATTATGCTCTTTTTTCTCTACTAATGTTTATTTCACTTTGAGTCTTAGTCATGACAAAAAGTCACAAATAAAGACAAAGTTTACAAAAGGCCTATGTGGATGGGAATTACACCTGCAAAGACTAACCCTTCAGCTGGCGTTACCAGACCAGAATCATCCTGTTCCTCTTCCTCCTCTTCTGACTCGGATTCAGATTCCGACTCCGACTCCAGTTCTCCCCAGAATGATTTGTCTATATCCTCTTCTTCCAGTACTTTCTGGAAGTCGGCAAAAACCAAGATGTGTCATGCAGCAGAAACATCTAAGCAAAAATAGTCTATCCTCAATGCGGATCTACGAGGGCATACATGTGTAACTGCTTTATGTTCATACACATACACACAAAGTACGATGAGCCTGAGGTGGCAGCAGCTACTGTCTGTGTTTTTAAACTTTCACTCTTCGTTTATCTGGTGCCACATTCCCAGACGCAATGCAACGCTATGTTAGCATTTCAACATCACTTCTACAGCAATCATGCATGATGTATCGAAGATTACAATCTCCCGTCCAACGTGCAAAATAGAGGGTCAGAACTAAGAAATTAACACCAAATAACAGCTCCTGTCAAAATGGGTCATGTGACACCATCCTGGTCACTCACCGAGAACTCCCCACCCTGTGTTCCAAAGACATCGCCGTAAAGAGGCTTGCCCATCTCATCCACAGGAGGTTTGCCCCATCCACCGGCATGATAGCCAAAGGAACAACCCTGGCAGTAAACAACGTCAATGAAAACTGTTTATAACCTTCTTCCTAAGTAAACAACGTCAATAACAACTAGTTATAACCTTCTTCCTAGAATGCAGTTCTTTTACTAAAAAATGCATCTATTTCTGACACAACCCCTGATAGGTCCCACATTTTACTCCGTGAAGTAAAGAAATAGCATTAGCTCCCCTGTCAGTTCCAAGCTTTAGGATGTACTTCAATGCTCTGAATACCTTATCATTTGGGACTCGCTCTTTGTTACTGATCAGACAGGAATAGTTAGCTGACTGGTTTAGCTATAAGGAAAATGCTCCAACCTACCGATGATTTTGTAACACGTGGGAACAGGTACTGAACAGATATGAACACCAATGCAATCAAACCCCGGCCTGGTGACAGGCGTTTTAAAAACTGTACTACTGGGACCTCCCCCCATCCCCAAAATAAAGCACAGTATAAGCCTTATGCATATGTCAGTGCTGACTAGAGGTGCATTCAGGTCTGCAAAACATTTGCAATCGTACGAACTGTTTGCCTGTTTTGCCAACTTGAACATAGAACAAGGGCATCAGGTGTCCAAACATTGGCCTAACAGAGGGAAAGGACCTCAAAGGTGTTTGCTAGGCCAACAGAGATGGCAGACACAAACTTGAGTAATACTGACGCAACTCTTTTGAGAGTTTTTACAACTACTGGCACAGCAAAACAGATTTGAAATCAAGCATTTATCAAAGGAAAATATGGGATCGACAGACAATGAGTTGCTGATATGGCAAAAAGAGAGAATTTAGCATAAAAGTGATGTGTGCTGAGCAATGAGGTGTGGAAATTTATGAGAATGAATGTGGCGAGTATACATAGTGATTTCATCTTGCAATAAGCATCTAATGAACAAACAATAACTGTGACTACAGATGCTTGCCACGAAAGTTTCAGACACTCGTCGGCAGCCATTTTGTTGTTTGCATATGCCATTGATTTATGTTCAAGTTAGCTGTTTTCCATTTGCAAGAGTAGGTGAACTGAAACGGTGAACATCTGCCAAATCTAAACCCTCCATAGGACAGACATCTCGCCCCACCCCCAGCCAAAACATCAGATAAGATGAATAGCTAACCTCTGGAATAGGAGCATTCAGACCAGGTATCTTGAGGTTAGGGTACGAAGGGGGCGGACCATAACGCTGCATGGCAATAAGCCAAGGAGGAGGAACTCGTTCTGCATTCTGCAAACACACAAAACAGAGCATTACCATCCTGAGCACAGGACAGAGCATTACTATCCAATACACAAAACAGAACATTACTATCCCATACACAGAACAGAGCATTACCATCCTGAGCACAGGACAGAGCATTGCTATCCAATACACAGGACAGGGCATTACCCACCTGAGCACAGGACAGAACATTATTACATGTAACCCAAACAGGCTCTACAATGCTCCTTGTGATCAGGTCATCAAAATCGTGCAGTGTTTCCCACAAAATCAAACACAAACCATATAAAAATTTACATGGTCAAAGGCATGGTAACAAAACAACTTTCATCAAATTACTTTTATCGAATTAATCGAAAACTGGAACCTCAGTGTAACACAAATAATAAGCAAATAAATAAATATCGAACAGAATCAGGAAAATACCTAACCAGAGACCCATAAGTGACAACTGAAGTATGCATGCACTGAACCTACCATAATAAACACCACAAAAATGATCAGGACATAAAGAGTTGGGGGGGGGGGAGGGAGACAGTGAGGTGTTTCTCACCATTCCCACAGGCATGCCAAGGGCCACACGCAAGTCGTCTGTCAGATTCCCCGGTTTCTTCTCTTTCAGTCGTGTCTCGAACTCTTTTGACTGAAAGAGACAAATATTTTATGATATCAAATGATGATCCAGCAACGTGCAAGTTCAAACAAACGCAATAAAACTTGCTATATGACAGGTAGAGTTCTCTTCTCATTTCATGCGTGCATTCTGACCCACCTCATAGTACAAGTCTCCGTGGATTGTCATCTTAGGTTTGGTCTGGAAGCGGAAGAAGGCATCGTGTAGCTTCTGGTAGTCGATGTCTATTTTTCCAAGCTTGGGTCGTACTTTTTCCCGCATCTTGGCTTTCAGGTTCTTCTGCTCTTCCTACACAGCAACCCACACATCATGAGGAATATCCCCGCGGATCAAGTCCATGGTGCCAGACGTTCAACTGGCAGTAGCATTAAACGTCTTCCGTCAGTCCGAGAAACTTTTGATTTCACTTCTCTGAGAAGATGCCAAATATCTTACCTTTTCTTGCAAGGCCGCTCTCATATCTTCTATACCAGTGGCCCGAATGAAATCCGGCAACTCAAATGGGGTCTTCTCTATACCTCTCTTCCCCTGCAGGTATTTGCGCTTGTAACACCAGTGGCGGGGCACTGGAACCGTGTTACGAGTAGCCTGCAAATACATACCATCCATCATGATTTCAAAATACCTAGAGATCACAACAGAACCTCCTTCTCCAAATTTTGCTAAAGGCCAGCATGTGACAACAACGTGAAATTCGTGTTGTGCTGACCCTTTGATCGCACCCTCCTTATCCTGGGGACACTTTCAGTATGAACAGAAAAGTTCTGAAAACAACATGACTTCTGACTTAGTATCTTTGTGTTTTGTTTTGTGCGTTTCCTCTTTTGTCTTTCTTGTCCTGATGAAGGGGCAATGCTCTGAAGCATCAACTGTGTCTTTGTCCTAACTTGGTGCAGATAATCTGGCGTTCTTACTAATATGACTTCTGATCAGCAGACACCGGCCAAAGACAGACACAGATGCTGACTTTAGTCTGCTTAGAGTCAATTTTCCTGGTTTTGATTGAACCCTCCGTTAGTTTTTGCAGTGACCTTTCATTCTAAAACACCAGCCACATGCATTTTATATAACCCACTGGGATGTTTTCAATCCTTTTTTTGGTTCATTTTGTGCTTTGTTATCAAGTTGACTCATTTATTCATCTAATTCCTTCTGGTCTTTACCATTAGCCTCAGTAGCACTGAAATACTGAAACCTCTAATGAAGGGACTAATCCCTTCTGGGTTACACTAAATGTACTCTCTATTAAGATCCCTCTCAGTTACAACCTGATTTTGGTGCATTTTAAACTGTCTTTACTGTACTGGAAGGCAAACTTTTTGTGTTTTTATCTGGACACTTCTGACAAATATGCGCCTCACTTTCAGATGCACCAGCAGACGTGGGTCCCGTGCCGTCACATCATGCATCTCCACAACATCAGGCCTTGTCACAAGCTGCAAGTGTAAAACAAAATAGAATGAGGCTGTTTCGAGTGTTTACACAAATTTCAAGTATCATCAACATCAATCACGGTGACAAATGCCATTTTTACCAGACTACAAAGGCCATGATTACAACCCCCACCCCAAATTCCTGATTAGATTACAACACACCTTCATGATCAAGAAAGAAAGAAAAAAAGGTAATGACCTAATGTCTACTCAGCAAACCTTGCGCTCCAAAATTAAAAATTCTCCATGCAAAAAGGAGATACCATATCACCATCTAAAAGCTGGTGGATTCTTCTCTTCAGCATGGACCACAGAACATTTCTTTTTAAGTTGTACAGCTAACAGAAGGCAGTTGTCAGCACACACTTTTAAAAAAAAGCTCTGAGACAAAGCCACGGAAATACTTTTAAAACCAGATTTTATCTTTCAGACCTGTTTATCCACAACCGTGACATAGCAGAAGAACAATATTGAAAATGCACCAGATTTTTAAATTCTGTGCATAAGTTTTTACAAAAAATCCCAAAACCGATATCCTTGTTATGCACACCATATTCCTAATTCCTTTGCAGTCACAGTGTCAGTTTTTGCCATTTGCAAAGCCTTCTCATTACACTACAGTTTATAAGTATTTTAATCTGGACTTACTGTAATGTTTCCTGCAATCACCTTACAATGAGTATGGTCAGCTGATCTTTCATACTCCAAAATCACAGTTATCAAACAAGCAACATGACTTACTGCAGTGTACCAAACTTTGAGAAAAGCACAAGAATGCGCATTCAAGGGAAGTAACTAGGATGCCTTTTTGCTAACTCGTCTACTACACAATTGGTGTTTAAACATTTGGCCTGTCCAAAATTCATGTGTGGTCGACTTATATAAAAAAAAAATACTAGCAAGAAGAGGCGCCATTTTGTCCTTGATTTTCAAACTGTTGTACATGAAAACATACGACTGT
>SMGT01010713.1:133126-157395 GCA_004794575.1 Lanistes nyassanus | reverse complement strand
TTTTGCTAACTCGTCTACTACACAATTGGTGTTTAAACATTTGGCCTGTCCAAAATTCATGTGTGGTCGACTTATACAAAAAAAAAATACTAGCAAGAAGAGGCGCCATTTTGTCCTTGATTTTCAAACTGTTGTACATGAAAACATACGACTGTACTTAAACAGGGAACCCTGATAGGCTGATTTCTTTGGCAAACATCCTACTCCAAGGCATGGAGTCGTGCCAATAAATGGATAATGACTATCAATTTCTTTTCATAATCTGATCTGTATTTCTGCCCATACTGCTACTTTTTCTTAGGCATCGCTGACACTTCAGTTTCATCAACGTTTGTCTAGAGAAGAAGTTTTTGTTTTTTAGAAGCCAAAATCGGAGTCCAACTCAAAGGTGAAGAACTCTTCAAACTGTAAATGCACAGTGTCACTGTCACCGGTTGTATTTGCAAGAGCGCTCTCAAATTCAGGATTGTTCAAAGCAATGCCTTGACATGTCGATGACCAGTCAAAATGCATCTTGCTTTGGTTCAGGGTTTCAGTTGGCAAAGCAAATTAAACTTCTAGAACTTTAAAAAACAACAACCCGTAAGCCGAGATTCAAATACCAAATATTTTTTGTGTCACAGTAAAAAAAAGTCTGAAATCCAGAAGAATTACGGTGAAACCGGAAGGGTAAACAGGTCTGTATTTTTTTAAAGGGCTGCAGTCTAGTTAAATTTGTTCAGCTGCCTACTGTTAACTCTGCTACCAAAAATGTGGAGCACACCACACCTGTTTCAACTGAGCTACACTCAGCCTGGTCAGTTTTTTCAGCTTTTTCTTCGAAATTTTTGAAGCCTCTTCATCTGTCACTGGTCTCTGAAATTCAATAAATTCCATAAATATAAAAGAATTGTGCCCTATATATTAATTTAAATAATGTGAACAATATATCAAATAATTTCTACCTGCATGCAATCTTGGGTTAGGTCAAACCCTCACCTTGCAACAATTCCAGCTGTTTTTCTTCCTTTTTAAAATAGTAAGATTTCAAGCATCTTTACCTCTCAAGACAGTTATTAAAAAATTAACGAAGAGGACAGCAAGCGTAAAAGCTACAGGACAGTGGAAGCCAGTGAGAGCCAATGCACCACTCTGCAAAATACCTCTTCTGCATCTTCATCGTTGTCATTTCCTTCAGCCAGGATGCGAGATTTGACGATGAGATCTGCTTTTGGTAGTTCCTTCTTTTCCTCTGGTTTCTCCTTTGGTTTCTCACCTTCTGTGATCTACAGAATAAAATGACACAATCACTGAATTAAAAACAGGCCACACACACGGCTCAACCAGACAACCTTCTATCCACACTGCCACGGGGGGGGGGAGGAGAAGAGAGATTACATTGCTTCAAAGGTTTAGGAAAAATGCAAACACAGCAAATCCACTGTTGTTAAAACAACAGCTGTGACTACAGTTAGCAATCTCAACAGTGGTGTTTAGTTCTTTAATACTAATAAACCAGAAACCCAATAAAAATTTCCTGAGCCAGAACATCGTGCTTTAGACCTACTGCCTCCAAAATGAACCAGATGGGGATAACCAGGTCTTCTCTGTGCACATTTATACTTAGCATAAAAAAGTTAAGGTTGTCCTGTGACCTGTCTTTAGTTCACAGGAGAGTGGGGTTGTGTGAGATCACCACATTTTTGTGTCTGAACATGGTGAGGGCACTGCCCATCTCCTCTTGCTCGCTGCCCTAACTTCCTCGACCCATGGGTCCGGTACCCATTCACAGGTGGGTCAACTAGGGGAAAGTGTTGTGCAGCACACAGGTATCAAACTTGCACCTTCAGGTTTGGAGGCTGGAGCTCTAACCACTTACCCATCCACTTCTCCACTTCACTACAGTATTTTATACAATCAAAAGAATCATTGAAACACACATACCTTGAATGTCTCAAAGATCTTGGCAAAAGTGTGATAATTTGGATCTGTTGGATCAAGCTCAAACTGTTCTTGTACATATCTGAAAGAATTCAAAAGCAATTGATACTTCTTCACAGGTAAGAAGACTGGTACACAAAAAATAATTCAAATTATTTTTTCTTTGGTTAATATTTAAAAATATGATCCGTTTGGAAATCTGGCAGAGTTATTTTTCAAACAAAGCTCAGCGTCTTCCCTTACAAACAAGGAAGACACAACACACTTTCCACTTATTTTCCAAAGATTAAAAAACTTTAAAATATGAATAAGTCATGAAAATGAAGCAAACAAAGTAGGACCTTCGCCCTTCCCCTTCAACAGTTTGGGAGCCAAAGGTAGCAGATAAAATCTGCTCCTAGTTCTTGTCAACCCTAACAAAGATGACAGTGAACGTAAAATGCCGCTACCAGATGATCTGCCATTGCAGAATGTCTTATTTTTTAAAAGCACAACCTGCCTACTCTAGACCAGCCAAGTCCACTGAAACCTGAAGGGGTCTAAGTACCCCCCACCAAAAATCTAACTGGCTCTGTGGCGATGCCACGTATCCCTTCCACGATGATTCATGAACAGTGACACAGCAAAACATACCCATTCAGTTTTACTGTTTTAATAAATGCATCTATAAGTAATTGCTGCTGCGTTTGAAACCGTTCTTTCTGTGCCTCTCCATTTGTTACATAGAAATACACGCTGTGCTATGCATGTACTGAAACCTGGTGAGCTCCAGGGCCAAAGCTCAACACTTTAGAGCATTTTTGAATAAAATCACACTGAATATGCAAATTTTTTTATCTAAATTTTTGTTTCTTTAGCAATACTAAGCATGACCCAAAGTGCTATATTCTCATTTAGCGATCCCTATACACACCCTCCAAACAAAAATAGCCCACATAGCAACCCTGGTAAGCCCCCTCCATACATGCGCACAGTGTATGCCACCTGTGCTCAGCCGCAGAATATCCAGAAACCATGCTTGTGCTGGCCAGCATGACGCGACGAGAATTAGACGGGGATGATCCAACTCCACCTTCCGCAGCATGCAGGAAAGGAGGGGTAAGGGGGGAAAACTGTACGCTTCCAGCCCCGCCCACATCAGTGAGAACGCATCCACTGCCCAAGCTTTCAGGTCTGGAACTGGGGAAACATAGACCGGAAGCCGCTTGGTGTACCGTGTGGAGAACAGGTCCACCAGTGGCCGAAACCAGGCCGACAGGTCTGGAGAACACAGTGTGATCGACTCAGGAGGTTTCCAAGAACATTGACAGAGCCCGTCACGTCTTGCAGACAGGAAGAAACCGTGGCTCTGAGCCCAGAGCCACAGATCTTTCGCTTGAGTCGATGTCGCTGAGTGGGTACCACCCTGACGGTTGATGTACGCCACTACAGCAGTGTTGTTGGAGCATATTCGGTTGTGCGTTGGGGAAGCACATCTTGAAAACTCTCCAGAGCGAGGCAAACCGCATGCAACTCTAAAAGGTTGATGTGCAGGTTTGCCTCCACTTCTGACCACGAGCCGGAGGCAACATGGTGCATGTGTGAAACCCGAAGGGGGGTGTCGGCGGAACTCCACACTAGAAGCGCTGGGCACTTCTGGCGGGTGGCTAGAGGGTGTAGGCATGCCTGCCTGGAACCCGCCAAATCTAGCAGGAACACAGGCCAATTCATGCTTCTTAAGGAAGCATAAAAAGACATGCTCCTGACCCTCCTCCATCACTGCTGACAGTCCCTCAAGTGGGTGGCTGACAGCAGCAGTCTCTCCCATCCCCGCTCTGAGAGCAGCAGAAGTGGGATCATGGACTGACAGAGGCACCCGACCTGCAAGAGACAGGGACTTCGACTGCATGGCTGCAGTCTGAGCCGCGTAGTAAAGACCCAGTTTGCCCTGGGTGGAGAGGCCGAAGCGAATCTGTCCCCAAGGGCATGAGACCAAAGGGGCGACCAGCTGGACCCGGTGGAACCAGATGGTGCCCCTCCCCAGCGAGTCCCGCAAGAGTGCCCACCGCACCATTCTTTCAGCTGCGACCACCACGGCGGGTGGAGACCGCAGACTGCGACGGACACAAGGGAGACAGCAAAGACGAGGGCTCCTCCAAGGTGGAAACCTGGCATGACTCGGCAGGTGGGAAGACGCAGAGCGGCCAGAAGATGGAGAGACAGAACCCAGAGAAGCGGCTCTGAAAAGCTCCAGAAGGGTCATAGGCAATGACACCACGGCAGTGGAAATGACGGCGTGTGGTGGCGAGGGGGGAACATCCGCAGAAGTAATGGTAGCGGCGGGCGACCATCTGTCTTATGAGAGCCCGAGGCTCTCCCGTCTGACCGGAGGTAGGGGCCTCATGTGAAGGGGGCTTACCAGCTTTGCTATGTGGGTTATTTTTGTTTGGAGGGTGCATTTAGGGATTGCTAATTGAGAATATAGCACTTTAGGTCATGATAAGCATTGTGACAAATTTCTTTTTAAATTTTCTTGGTCTTTCTGGTTTTTCCTGTCAAGTATGAACTTAATAATCCCCTATAAATTGAGCTGGTTTCGTGATAAAGAATTCACAGAGTAATCAAAGTGTAGGTGTCACCATGATGATAAATGTTCGTGTGTCTGCCCATAAATGTACATGTGCATATAAGACTGCATGCATCTTGACTGATCAGCTTCACATAACATAAGGACCCATGCCAAAATAAAAACTGCTGTCTGCTCACTCGACTTGCACATCCTCTGCTGTGCTTTTCACCGCCTCTTTGGCAGCTCTGTTTTCCTTCTGTTGCTCCTTCTGCTTCTTCGCTCGCTTCTTCTTCTTTTTCCTTCTTTTGTTTTTGGACTGGAAAAAAAAATCTCTTTGTTACATAGCACAACTGAAAATATTTGAACAAAATTGTTTCATGACTTTGTTCCGCACCATAAAAACTATTTATTAAACAAAATATTAAATAGAAAAAAGTGAATCACAAACTGATGTCTACAGCTACCATAAACAGTTTATCGGCAATTTTTTGGTCCATTATTACTAAAATATCTAATATATTTCAAGATAATTTTATCTAACAAGAACAAATGAGGACAGAGCGCTATAAAATCGTCAAACGACAACCCCAACAAAGTACTGGCAGCGCTAGACACAACCGTATGCTGACGTAAGCAATCAAGGGAGCCTATCGTACCCATACACGTAGCAAAGAGAGAGTCGAAAGTAAGGAAAGTAGCGCTGCCAGTACTTTGTTGGGGTTGTCGTTTGATAATTTTATCTAGTAACTGCATGCAGCTTTCATTTATCATCTCATTACTGTGGGCAAGATCACACAAAATTTGTACCATAGTCTTAGCTTCATGAACAAAGACAAAAGAAAGAACTATTCTGTTCAAACTTAGGGAGCATGCTGCAGACAGTTGAAAAAACACATCACTGTCAAACTTACATCTTTACTCCCCGGCTCACCAACAGTCCCCTCAATATCACCAGAGTCCTCAATACCTTCCCCATCAAACATTTCATCTTCCTCTTCCAGTGGGTCTCTTTGTTTTCTTTCATCATCTACCAATTGGAAAAAGCCAACACATCACTATCTCAAATAAATTAAAATGAAATAAAGAGCAAAGTCAAGGGACCCATGGGTAAAATTAAAAAGACACACCAACTCACAAAGATCATACTGAATTTTTCTTTGCCTGTACCAATGCAATACTCCTTCCCAACCTTTTAGAAATTTATTTCACACGTACCTGGACCCTTTTAAATTGCAAACTGCCAGTAACTTCACCCATTAAAATTCTGCAATGAGGATCCTGTATATCAAAGTTTGTTGCAAATCAATGTAAAACTAAAATAGAAAACAACACCCTTTCCACCAGCCATGTTGCACGCACTCAGTGTCTGAACCACAGGCAACAAACCTGCTTGCTGTGTTGCTAATATACTAATTCTTCTGCGCAAAAGCTGCCTTTATCTACCCAAAACATTTTATCATGTTTGAACTGATTTTTCTGACTTAAACGTGAAACAAAAACATCACATGATCAAATTTGGGGTTCACAAAGCACAGAGATCCTTGGCAGGTTTATGCACAGATACAAAATCCTCAGCCGAGCCTAGCAGCCTATATATGTCAGATGTAAAGTCAGAGGTTTTTAAGGAACAAACAGCAATGGTGGTGTAACAAACGCTTTTTCCTCCAAGCAATAGACCCTTGACTACAGGGTCCAAATTAAGAGCTCTGCTTTTGATGCAAAGTATTTCACACAGTTAAAGTAAACAGTTTTGTTTCTGTCAATTCCATGACAATTTAATAACAATAGTGATATAGTGACAATTGGGGAACTGAGCTGAGCTAAACGCTAGCATAAAGCTGGTGTTTTGGGGCACTACCCCTTCATAATGGCAAAACACACAACACAAATAAATAATAAATAAGAAAAAACACTTATCTGTGGATCAGAATGACTGCCACCTGAAAGACAGGCAAAGTGGAAGAGGGGATGCTGGGAAGGAATGGAAACCAAAAGAAAACAGGAAGGGGAGAGAATAACATGCTGCTTAGCTGTCAGTACAGAAGGCAGCATGTTAAGAAACAGCAACACAAATTAGCCACTGCTAGGTTTTTTAAAAACAGTAAATACAACAAAAGCTTACCTATGTTATCAGTTCCTTCTGTATCTTCCACATCAAAGCCAAATTCTTGTGCTCGCATGGACTTAAATTCCAGCACCTTCTCCAAGGCATGCGGAAGACGGATTTCCCGCTGTCCTGGTGGTGCCGGTGGCTACATGCAACAGACCATCGTTTTTGTTACACTAAAGCCATTCAGGAAAACAAATATATTAGACAACCAGTCCACCCCTACCACTTATTCGCTGATCACAAATATGAACTGTGTTGGGCATCTCACCTGCAGCACACAACCCAGATATTTGGCCAAAAAGGTGTTCAAACCATGGATAAACCACAAAACACCCAAATGCTATCTACAATGTCTTTCGAAATGCAAATTTCTTATCTAAATTTGTGTTTCTTTAGCAATACTTACCATGACCCAAAGTGCTATATTCTCAATTTAGCGATCCCTAACCGCAACCTCCAAAAAAACAACTCACACAGCAACCCTGGTAAGCCCCCTCCGCACATGCGCACAGAGCCTGTACCTCGTGCGCACAACTCACTGAGCGGCTCAAGCTGACTTTCTCAAGCCAGAAGAACCATCAGCGGGGAGGAGGGTGGGCATATGATGGGTCATGGTAAGTATTGCTAAAGAAACACAAATTTAGATAAGAAATTTGCATTTTCTTGTCACAATACTATACCATGACCCAAAGTGCTGATTTAGCACAAAACGGAGGTAGTGATGGGATTCCTGACGAAACAACTTACCAGGGTTAGGAGGACGAAGACGACAGAGGTGTAGGGGAACTGTCGCCTACACCCGAAGTCCGTCCTCCTGGCGCCAAGAGAGATCCTGCAGGAGGATCGTCCCAGCGCCTGCAGACCACCCACGGAGCTTTGAGGAGTGCGTGCCCAACAGAAGCGAGGGGGTGGTCCGCCCGACCCCTTGAAGCAAACAAATGCTAGGAGGGGTCTGCCATCCCCACCTTGAGTAGGTGTAGGAGGTACACCCCACAAAGGAGGGACAGAAGCGAGAGAAAGGGTGATCGATTCTCTTGCAGAAGAGGCGTCTCTGATGCTTCTCATCTACCGTCTCGGTGCCGTTGGCAAGGGAGACCAAACCCCAGTCCGACTCAGCCAGTTCCGTCCCAGGAGAGGAAACAGGAGAGTGGACAAGGAAGCCCCCTCTGCTGAGTGCAAGTGCATGGTGTGCAAACTTGGCAACTGCGCACCCTCAGCAACATGCGAGGTACGGTGTCGTCGAATGCACGGTAACGGGCATCAGCAAGACTGACACCGACATGCCGTGGGGGGAAGCGTGCATAAGCAAGTCCGCCCCTAGTGGCATGAGACCATATGGACGCCACATGGAACGCGAAGAACCAGTGACCGTCCCTCCCCAGGGAAACTGCGCACCACTGTCCACCAGTGGCGTAGCAGGTTTTCTCTGTGGGAGAGAAAAGGGCGATCGTGCTCCTGACCAGGAAACACCGTGTCAGAGGCGGCAGAGGCATAAGCACGAATGATACCTGAAGTCATGCTGAGTAAGAGGTGACGCCCAAGCCACGATAAGGAAGTGTGTATCACAGCACGCTAGTGGCGTGTCAGGTTTCCTCTGTGGTAAGAGAAAAAGGGCGAGCGCTCTCCCGACCAGGACGCACAGTGTCAGAGGCGGCAGACGCATGAGCATGTACGAAACTGGAAGGGGGGTGTCGGCGGGGTGCACACCTGGAGGGTGGGGAACCTCCGGTGGGTGGCCAGAAGGGGGAGGCACGTGCCCCTGGCATCCGCCAGAACTGGCAGGAATACAGGTGGCTTCCCACTGCGGGGAAAACGTGTACCTACTCTTCCTCCATAACGACCGACAGTGACATCAACTGGGCGGCAGCAGCCGCCAGCGAGGCAGAAATCGACATGCCGTGGGGGGGGAGTGATTGCAAGCAAAACCGCCCCATAGGCAGGAGACCAAAGGGAACGCCACATGGCACAAGAAGTACCAGTGAGCGTCCTTACCCCAGGGGAGCCCGCTAGAGTAGCCACCATGCATAACTCTAGTCCCCATGGCAGGTGGAACTGGTCTGGGTGAAAGAATGATGCCCTTGCATCAAGGCGGAAAAAACTGTGCAGCCCCTGTGTAGATGGAACGCTCAAGTTTGCAGGTAGGGCGGAATCCATTACACCAGACATGTCTAGCACATCCCTGAGCGCTGTCTCGCACTGGTCTGCAACAGACCAGCGCAAGCTCAGTGAGGAAGGAGGTCGTGAGCCCGGGGGCAACAGAACCAGAACTTCCAGCTAGAATCACAGGCTGACCACTAAGTGGTTCTGCACGGCTTGGGTGGGGCCGGACGGTACCCACCTGGGCCGCCTGGGGGAGGGAAGACAAAGCTTCCTGCGGCGGATCAGTGACGGGCGCAGCCGGACGCTGTTTGAAATTGTAGTCAGACCACCATTCCTGACAGCTGACCAGTGACCGCACCAACAGCAACTCACGCAGACAGAGTGACTGTGAGCGAGGTGCATGAGGGTGAATCGAGGGGAACCAAGATAAGTCTCGTTCAACCTGTGATTGCTGCGTCACACACTGAGTTGCGGAAACCTGCAGGAGGACCGCAAGCGCTGAAATGGAGGCGAGAAGCGCACCCGGCTTCTCGTCCGCCCTCTTGGGGGCGGGGACCCCCGAGACATCTCCCCCTTCCCACTCATCGTTCTTCGACTCAGGTGAGGAGCACAGATGGTGGGATGCGAAGCCCCCTTCAGCAAGCGGGTGTGCACTGGCGGGCACTATCGGCGACAAGCAAAGTGGGCAATCGCGCCCCCAACCAGAACATGCAGAGGCAGAGGTGGGTGCCGATGCACGTAACTGGAGGGGTCGGTGTGATTCCACACCAGAAGCGCGGGTCACTTCTGGTAGGGGGCCAGAGGGTGGAGCGGCGTCTAACTGTGCCCCGCCCGAGCTGGTGGGGACACAGAGGGGTCACGATTTACGCTTCTCAAGGAAGCGTGAACAGACGCACTCCAACACCTCGTGCAGCACGACCGACAGTCTCTCCGGCGGATGACTGACAAACATGGTCAGACACCCCAAAGACATCACCCCCTACCCACTCATCGTGCATCGACTCAGGTGAGGAGCACAGATGGTGGGATGCGAAGCCCTCTTCAGCAAGCGGGTGTGCACTGGCGGGCACTACCGGCGACAAGCGAAGAGGGCTATCGCGCCCCCTACCAGAACATGCAGAGGCAGAGGCTTGTGCCGATGCACGTAACTGGAGGGGGGGGGTCGGTGTGATTCCACACCAGAAACGCGGGTCACTTCTGGTGGGCGGCCAGAGGGTGGAGCGGCGTCTAACTGTGCCCCGCCCGAGCTGGCGGGGACACAGCGGGGTCACAATTTACGCTTCTCAAGGAAGCGTGAACAGACGCACTCCAACACCTCGTGCAGCACGACCGACAGTCTCTCCGGCGGATGACTGACAAGCGTGGTCAGACACCCCCAAGACATCACCCCCTACCCACTCATCGTGCATCGACTCAGGTGAGGAGCACAGATGGTGGGATGCGAAGCCCTCTTCAGCAAGCGGGTGTGCACTGGCGGGCACTACCGGCAACAAGCGAAGAGGGCGATCGCGCCCCCAACCAGAACATGCAGGGCAGGGGCGGGTGAGGCATGCCGATGCACGAAACTGGAGGGGGGTTGTCGGTGTGATTGCCAGAGGTGTGAGCCGCGTCTAACTGCGCCCCGCCCGAGCTGGCGGGGGCACAGAGAGATTCACGCATCCCAAGGAAGCGTTAAAAGACGCGGTCGAACGCCTCCTCCATCACGCCCGACAGTCCCGCCGGCGGATGACTGACAGCCGTGGTCTCCCCTACCCCCGCTCCGAGAGCAGCGGAAATGGGGTCACTGACTGACGATGGCATCCAGGCCGAGAGGGACGGGGACTTGAACTGCGAGGCTGCCACAGTAGCTGTGCAGTGAAGTACCCCTTCGCCCTGGGTAGGAGGCCGAGGGACCTCCGTACCCGAGGGCGCGAGACCACAGGGGCGGGCAGCAGTACCGGGCGGTAACAGCTGTCGCCCCTTCCCGGCAGGTCCCGCAAGAGTGGCCACCGCGCCACTCTTCCGACTCTGACTGCTCTGATGTGAAGAACCCTCGGTCTGCGGACGCGGCGGAGGAAAGCCCAGTGGAAGGTCCTCTGAGGCAGACACGGAAGACCGGCGGTAAAGGCGTGACGCAGAGCGGCCGGTCGGTGAGAGGACCGGCGGGTCCAAACAGCTCCGGTAAAGGCACGGAAAGCGGGACCACGGCCGCTGACGTGACGGTGCGCGGTGGCGACGGAGGAGCATCCGCGGAGGTGATGGAGGCTGCAGGCGACCGACGGCGACCATCCATCGTGCGTGTGCTACAGTCCCCGCGAGGACCGTCCAAACCGGCGGAGGAGGGGGGCTCACGCGGCATAAGTGCAAGATAAAATCTGCACTAGGGTGACGAGTTACTGTAAAGTAGTTACTGCGAAGTCACCCGCTAGCCAAGCAAAACAAGCAGCAAAGCTAACCCAGTAGCAAAGCTAACAGGCAAACACTGCGTGAGCACAGCTAATGTACGTCTGGGTCTACACCCGTAGACGCGCTACCCCCCCCCCCACTGCAGCAAAACGGCTAAGACAGTAAAGCTTAACGCTGGGACGAAAAAAGTTTGAAGAAAAAGCAACACGCAGACAGAGGACGCAAGGAAAAGATCACAAATCACTTTCCTGAAAAGCCGAAGCGACGCAGCGCAGAGGTAGTGGGACCGCCAAAGGCCAAGCCAACGCTGAGAGGGAGGAAGGTGGGTAGCTCACACACACACGTCCTGCCGGCATCACAGCGCTTGAGAAAGTCAGCTTGAGCCGCTCAGTGAGTTGTGCGCACGAGGTACAGGCTCTGTGCGCATGCGCGGAGGGGGCTTACCAGGGTTGCTGTGTGGGTTGTTTTTTTGGAGGTTGCGGTTAGGGATCGCTAAATTGAGAATATAGCACTTTGGGTCATGGTATAGTATTGTGACAAGAAAATGCATGTTTGCACAACAAACTCTTTATAACATGGGTGGGGGTGGGGGGGTTGTCTTCTGATAAATTATCCAAACTTGAAGAACCGAGATTAAAATCTTCAAAGTCTAATATATTTATCTGTATATGGTCACAAAAGAATTCCATTATATTTTTTCATAAGTTTTCTCACAACAGTACTCCTTCAGTCCTACATTATGTAATAGCACTTACTCAAACCAGTCCTAATAATAATAATAATAGCATTATTAGAAACCAGTCCTACCAGGGATGGTCTGGGTTCCATTCCAGTCATTGGTGAGCTTCGGGGTGCTTGTTGAAGCGTTACACCTGGAGGCTGTGGGACATCTGATCCCTGTGACCCTCTGTCCTGGCCTGGCATGCCCATAGGTGATCCCTCCTGGGGTCTATCGCCCAAGCCCCTTGAGGCCCCATCCCCACCTCGGGGTCCCCTGTCTTGTTCTCTGTCATCAACGCCTGGTCCTCGTTCCATCTGCCCTCCATCCATGAAGTTTCTGTCCATGCCTGCAGGCCCTGACACCATGGTTCCTGGCCCCTGGTTCATAATGGAAGTCACCACCCCTTGTGACATAGGTGGCTGTGGGCCGAGGCCCAAGCCATACTGGGATGCTGGCGGTCCAGGGGGTCCTTGTCCTGGTGGAAGTGCTGGCATGGGCCCACTCTGTGAGTGGAGAACGGAACTTGTCATCATTTGTGGCATCAGCGACCCTGGATGCCCTTGATTTGGAATGTGTGCAGTCATCGTTTGCACCATTGGTGGGTGCACTATGTGCTGCTGCTGGGAGGACGTGGCTTGGGGTGGAACCTGTCCTGGAGGCAGCAGATGAGACGGTGGAGGTGGAGGTACCTGCCCTGGCAGCGGTGGCTGGCCACTGGGCATGGTGGTGTGCACTGGGGGCGGACCATGCATTCTTGGTGGTCCTCCTGCCATCATGGGGTTTGGAGGCAGAGGCGGAGCTCCTCCCATACCATGAAGCATAGGCGGCGGCGGGGGACCAGATGCTGCAACGATCAAAACACACCACAAGGTGTACTTACAAGACGCCATTTGCAGACAATATATAAAACTGCATGAAATGCACTGACTTAGTTGTCACCCCCCCCCCCAACAAACCACACATTGCATGCCCACTTAGCACAAACGTGCATCATGCTCATATTCACAGATTTCAGGGTATCATCCACAGTTACTGCTGAATAGCAAAGGACACAACCAAATATACTGGGAACAACAAATATTAACTCAGCTATTATATTATCTCATAAAGGCAGAAAACAGACTTTAGCATTATGGTTTTCTAGAAACTAACATCGACCCCTAATGTTGCATGTCTCCCATTCCTATGGGAGCAAGCAAGAACTTTCTACTAAACTGAAAAATATTCATTTGTGTGCTCTCTCTCTCTCTACATACACTCATATAATACAGAAACAGGTGACTGCAGCTTGGGGTAATGATTACAACAAAGAGAACTTGATCAAGCGGGAATTAGACATGAAGTCGACATTTTGAATTTCATCTCCCCAGCATCTCTGTCAGCTGATTTTTTATTTATTTGTTTGTGCCGTCCTGAAGGAGGAGCCTTGCCCCGAAAGTCGACTTCCCATCTAAGTCCTGCTTGACCAAGTTTTCTTTGTCAAATAATGTCATTTAACACTTTCATTAGGTTTTCAGAACAATTCATCACTGGCAGCAGATTTGAAACAAAAGTAAATTTTATTTTGGGGCGTTCTCGCTACCCTTTTCAACATTTATTGCTAAGCACCACTCGCCGATATCTTTAGTAGCGGTTAGATTTCTAACGTGTCTCAGCAGGTCAGTGAACGACTGCTGCTTCGCATAATGGGTCAGTGAAATTGTGCAAAGCCAGAGAGGCAAAAAAAAAGTCAATATTTGCACTATACAGATTTCCATATAAATATGGAAAATCTTGCACCTATGTAATCCAAAAATGGCCCCTCCCCCACCACCATCACACACACACATAACCCCACACCCAGGTTGTAACTAGGAAGTAAAAAGCAGAGCTAAGTTTGGGTGAGGCAGAAAAACTAATACTAGGCTTACATGTTAGGTTTGTACCTGCTAAACCTTAGCTTACTGCAGGTAATGAGGCTTAATAACATGTTAAACCTATTGAAAAGATTCATTAACTAGAAAAAAGTTACCACTTACACTGCTGTTGCTCCATCAGCATTCTCTTCTGATGTTCTGTGCGCTGTGCCTCCATCAAGGCAATCTGCTGCTGCTGCATCAGCTGTCACACACACGCACACACCAATAATGCTATTAACTGACCTTTCTATGTGACACAAAAGTGCTCACATGCGCACACATACACACACACACACCAGTAATCAAAGCTTGGAATTGCTCAAGACAAAAAAAAAATCAAGCAAAATTACATGCATATTTTATCATAATTTTAAAACCACTAACTTGCAAATTTAGAAATGCTGCAATACTAGGCTGGTTCAGTTTTCTGATGTGAACAGATAACAGTTCACCAACGACCTCTCTGTCCAGCCATTTCCAGAACCAGTTTATTGGTCTTGCATCTGAAGACTGACCTACGTTTCGTGCAATAATCTCCCTAACTTTGTCAGCTGATTTGTTAGTATTCCGAAATGTGAGCTATGAAATGAGCAATATTAATCTGATGCATGCAAACTCAAGTGCATTCAAGGGAAGTAACTATGATGGTTTTGTGTCATTTGTCTACTGAACAATCGATCAGCAATTAAGCGAAATATTCGCAATCTCTGATTAAACATTTGGCCTGACCAAACTCATGAGCGATCAGCTTAAAAATATGTGAACGAAGGAGAAAGACATTGTCAAAAAGTTTGTGCATGATTTTCAAAATTTGTACACAAACACATACAACCATGCTTATCAGGAACCCAGATTCACGCAACTGCCGGTTGTTGCCTTCGGCATCAATTTTCAAGGTTTTGGTAGAGTCAAGTGTGTTTTCTTTCCAAAATATCCGCATTAAATTATTTTTTCTTAAAAGATAGTGACTCTCACTAACTGCTAAAAGGTTCTAGTATAACCCCACAATTGCCAGCGTCCCCCAGATGGTGAACTCCCGCCCTCAACAACTTTTTAAGGATTTGGAAATACCGAATGGCTAAACAGCATGATTTGAAAATCCTGATATATTCGGAAGACTTTCAGGCTTGTCAACTCTCTCTGACATTACTCAATAAGTCTGTGTTTGCTTTTCAAACTGACAACTGCTGGTGACTGGCTTCAAACCAGAAGCTGCCAAGTGTGCCATCTGGCAAGTGCATGTTTGGGAATAGGCTTTTGCAAACCGTTCAGGAACAAATCAGCAGCAGAAAAATAGTTGCGCAATTTTTTTTTAAAAAATGGCTAGCAAGTTCAAATGTCGGTTATAGAAAGTGATTTCATCAGCTAGCTGATAAATAGACAATAATTCCAAGCTCTGAATAATGCTATCAACTAAGCTTCCTATGTCACACACCTACCCATGCACACCAATAATGGTATTAACTGAGCTGTCTGTGTTGCAAGAGAGCCAACATTTAGTCATCTGAATGTTGCTGTCCTTTGCTGTTAAGCATGAAGCAATCATTATAATTTTCTCAGTACCAGTTATATGTCATACATACAACCTCTAGATGTAAACTAGCATCTAAAGCAGACACGACAAGCCTCGACTACCTTCTGCTGAGCCTCACGCTGTTTTTCTGCCTCGATCATCTGTTGTTGTTGCAAGGCCTTTAACATAAGGTCAGTGGGCTGTGGGGGTGGGGGTGGAGGAACTGGCTGTGCTGTGGACATCTGGAACAATAAAACCATGAAAATCCCATATCTTCGTTAGCATAAATACACACCAGTACTTATAAAAATTTAGATAAGTATAGCATGAAAAAAATCAGGTGTGAGAACAGTCCAACGTGAAAAAAGCGGAAAATCTAAAGGGGCTCTGCAGTATGTGCAATATAATGAAAATGGTGAGATTCAAACAACTTTGCTTTAATCTTTAAACGAGAATTTCATAAGAAACATTCCTGACCAACTACTGAAGACACTAAATATACAAATCAAGATGTAAATACAATTCTACCATTCAAATGTTGCACTGCTCATCTGAAATTTAGTGCATGTGTGTTTCACTCATTTCGCGTGGTACAATTTATTTCTCACCAGCAAACAACACAATTTCGGTTTACCAGCACCCCTTCACTTTCATATAGACTCCTGACTGTCAACAACTTCTACCCCAACTTTCTGTTGTCCGTCCATTCCCACCTTCCTGCAGTTTTAATTCTGCTGTCATCAAAATAATCATGTCTACCCTCAACTATATCTGTCCTCTTTGCCATGCTGAATCTCCAAAATGGTGGCGGTTGTGACGGTTTGAGGACTTGGCTATCTGGCGATTGAGACTTATGTGGATAAACAAAAGTCCACCGATGCAAAAATTATTTTTGCAGATTCTTTTCCCCATGGAAACTTCTAGCAAAGACAAGAAAACACACAGCTGTTTCCATGGAAATTCCCATAAAAGCGGACATTCCCCACCCCTGCAGCAGGTCTGAAAACTGTACCATCTCTACTCAGGGTTTTAGATCCGAAGGGATAGTTTAAAACCATTTTTTAAAACAGCTTTTAGGGTGATTGTTTAAATTTTCGAAGTCAATGGACAAACAAGTGGTAAATGAAAACTTGGTTCTGATGATATTCAAAATCTCTGTGTGCTTTGCAAACATTTCCAATGAATTTCTTGTGCATCGTAATTGCTGATAATGTGCACCATTTATGAACCATGTCAGAGTTACCTCCTGCCAAACTGTGTTTTCAGGGACATTATTTGCCCAAATCGGGGACACAACATGAATTTCAGGAACACTTTTTAAAAATATATTTACAAAATTGCAAAACTTGCCATTCTGCTGAAAACGAAAAAAAAAATCATGCCTGTAATTACACTATGTACAGAATTTCAAACAGTTGATGATTGTGGATGTTTATGTGAATGTTGTTTCAGGCATTCAGCAAGCATCACAGATGTTTTTGCTGCTATTTCTTTATAACAACTGTCCCCTTATTCAAGTTATTGTAACCACACTTAAACTGCTTCACAATCTCCGAGTCTTTGAATGTGATTCTTGCAGCTTTGTTAAAGATATCCAAGAAAGATACAGGTGCATTATGTTCGACAACTAAATCTTCCATCCCTTCCACCCGAATAGTATGCATGGCCAAAGAAGAAAAGTGTTTCTGCAGCACAACCAGCAAAGAAACCAGTGATTTTGTGGTTATGGTCTTGCTTTTTCAACAGTTCTGTGTTCTTTCCATGTTTATCAGTCTCCAAAGGGCGGCAACAGCCATCTCTTCCTCCAGACTTGGAGAAATCACATGTGCAAACTTTGCGAAAAGCATATGTGCTACCCTTCTTCCCTGGTTTCAAGAATTTCCACTTTCCTGTATAGTGCTCCTTGAATGTCTGGCTTCACTTAACTTTCTTCGCTGAAGGATCTGCAGATGAAATGAATGAACCCGACAAATGGCACATTTTTCCGCTTCACAGATGCCAATGTTCAGCAGAAGTTGTCTAACTGCGCATGTTCACCATCTCATAGTATTTCGGGATTCGTTCGTGCAACTTATGCAGTTTCCAACTGCATGTCATCATTTGTATAAGAGTACGCCCTGCACTTTAGCATCTCTATGTTGTAGCAGCCCAGTTTGAAAACGTCTTGGGGGTTTTTTTTCCGGGACACAAAATGAAAACTCGTATTTCCAGGACATCCAGCCCATTTTCGTGATTTCACAGGGACAAAAACAGGCGCTCAGTAATGGTAGGCAACTCTGCACTGTGCCTCATAGGAAATCCTGTCTTTTGCAACAGTACATTTATAATAAATCATCCTTTTGCACAAACATAAATCTAGTTCTGTAATACAGGCCTAAGTATAACACCAAAATAGCATTAATAACCTTTCACACATCTTGTTGACAAGGTACTGAGCATCCTATTTTCACACTGGTAAGGGGAATAGCAGTTACCTGCTGCTGCTGAAGCAGCAAAGACTGTTGGTATCCTAAGGCTTCCCTCTGGCGCTCCTGTTCCAGCATCTGTGTCTGCAGTGCCACTTTCCGAGCAAGCTCCTGATCAAGGTTCTAGAATTAACAAGAAAATGAAGCTAAACACTTATAAGTTCACGTATAATTCTCTCATTGTTTGTGTTTAGTCTTTTGTATGTCTACTGTTTGTTCATTGTCCTGACGAAGGGGTAATGCTCTGAAACCTTGACTGTCTGTATCTAGTGCCTTTACTTGGTTCAGATTAACCGTTTTCCTATCGAGCTAAACACTGCATACTATCAGATATTAACCTGAGCATCAACAAGCTGTTTTTATTATGACGCCGTAGATGCTCACCTACGCCATTTGCAGACATTTGTTCTTACCCTATTAAGTGATAATGCAATTACTTACCCAGAAATGTCGTATCATTCTTTATAAAATAGCTAGAAACAATTTACAAAATATTTTCAATAAATTTCTTTCTCTCTCATATGCAGAAGAAGATATAAAGCACTCACCGGTCCAGGGCTATCTGAACCCTGTTAAAAGAGTTGTTTAAAATGTCTTTAACACTTATAACAAAAAATTCCTACTAAACTCAATACAATAAGAACTTAGGCAATACTTTCATGTGATACTTTTTGACATCGTGCAATCTAATTGTTGGTTATCTCGCCGATGCCTAGCCTCAGATTTGATTTCAAGCGACAACCTTTTTTTCAAAATCAAGAATGCAGTCTGATCTTCAGGAACACACCAAACATTGGTCAATAAAAGTGTTCAGTTCTGAAAATTTTAAAACCAAACAGCATCATTTTAGCAGGTGTTATGTCGTTGTCATTTTCACTTTGTATTTCCTGAGACAATGCACTCACACAGAATCCAGTAGTCGGTCTGGCTTTGCTGCTTTTCCTCGAAAAATTTCTCTGTTATTTCTTTTGTGTTTATCAATTTTCTCATGCCATCTTTTACTTTTGACTTGACAGAAAAATCGTAAGCAGAAATTTCATAAAAAGCGAAGGTATCACCCTTTTACCAAGGTTTAATAAATGACCACAGTTCAGTATGCTGCGATCATAATGTCTGAACATGCCCTGAAATTTTCATCTGAGTAGGCATCACTGTTGTATCATAAAAGTTTGTTTGAGAAAAAGAAACAGAAATGACATTTTCATTATTATTACAAAAATATATCCAAACTAAATGATGCCACTTTCTTTTTTCTGCACACCTCTGATTCACATCTCTTTTAATATTTTTCACACCAAACACGTGTAACTGCTATGGATGCTGCAGGTAAACAACTTACTTTCATTCCTCCCTGTGACATGTCTTGAAATCCTAAAAAGATGAAAAAAATGCTTAGTTTGTATCTGTAGTATATTATACATGTATCAGGTATCATATGCAATTTGTAAAACAAAAAATGGTTGTTTTTCAGCTCAGTTGACTGCTGATAATCCAAACTGACCATGTCTGAAAAACTCCATCATATTCATAGCATTAATAACGGTGCTCCCACAAATTCTAGTCTATGACTTATGCAATAGTTCTGTGGCCTCTCATTGACATTTGGTCAAGCTGACAATCGATAAGACCACTGTTTGCACTCCAGTCATCTTATAAAGTTCTATTCCCAATCAATAAGTAACTGTTATCTTACCATCTCCTTGATCTCCTGGTGCCTATAAGACAGAAAATTTATAGAAACATTTATTTTAAAAAAAGGCAATTTTTAAGTCAGAATACAATTTTTTAAAATGCTTTCTCAGAATCAACACACCCATGCATGCATGCAGACAAGTAAGAAGCTAATTTGCTGGAGAAGTGACTTAATTACATTAACTCAGTAAATGTAAATATAATTATAAATACAAATTCTCCAACTAAAGTAACAAATCCATTCCAAAAAGTCCACACTAACCAATGTTTGTTTATACAGTTTAAACACATTAAAATATCTTTTCATCTGTATTCTTTAGAACTGAGATCACTACAGTACATCATGCAAAATACATGGTAGTGGCACAAATCAAATGGTTAAAAGTTTCTAAGACAAACACATTATAAGCCTGATATTCTGTACCTATTTTATTTTGTCTCTCTAGCGATAGTTACTGCCAGTGTGAGTGCCATGCTGTTCAATATGAATCATTAGTATTAAAACGTGTATTTTCACATACCACCCAGCTTTAAATTAATGCAAGCGCTAATGTATGCTCTCTCTCTCTCTCTCTCTCTCAAACACACACACAGCAACTCGTTTGTAACGCCATCAACAGTTACACGTTACATGAGTGTGACAGACATTATCTATCTCATCTTATTAACATTTATGGACATCGAAATTGGTGGGGACGACGTTTTTCTCGGTAATATTTTAACATTGTTTATTTACCCTTTGTTACTGAAATTTGTAATCATGCTAATAGTTAACAACTGAAATATAAATGAACTTACCGACATGTTAATTATTTATACTGCTGTGATGTGAACGACGCTCCTTTACCACAAGATCAGCAGATCAGTACAAAACAAACTGGGGAGATCTTCCTCTCCACAGATGAGATTGTCAGGCGGCAAGAACTGCAAAAAGCACCAATGGTACTTTATTCCAACTCCATTTTAAAGTACATACTATTGTCTCATTTTGCAAGCTATCTTAATGTAGCCATACAACTGAAATGAAACTAAATCGGAGAAAAACAGTACCTGTGGTGCTACTTTATAGTTCGGTTCTAATCGGCATACTAGAAGCTAGTCCACCATGATCATGTCGTCTTACCTCGCTCTGCGTGAAAATTGGAGTCCCAAAAACCAAAAACCAAAATTTAAAAATTATAAATTTATTATAGTTCTATGCATAAATTTGTGATAAAATTCATATATAATTAAAAAGTGTATCACTAATATTTATTATTTTGATACATTAGTGAATGAGGTAAGAAAGGATAGGGGAGGTAAGTCCAATTTGCAATAATGGCGTCGAAAGGGGCACGACGCGGTACTCGAGTGGTTAAGAAAGTCCTTGATAAAGTGAAACATCCCCCGTTTATGAAAACGAACATACCAGCTGGTCAAGCAGCACCGGCCCCTCCACTGGGTCCACAACTTGGACAGGTAAGAATTTCTTAATGTATGCGCACAGTAGGTACTCGATTTCGTAAAAATGTTCGGAGTGACCTCGAGTGTACTACTTATACAGTTATACTAGTACTAACTACTACTTACTAGACCTACTTACTAGTGCTACTACACACAGTACTACTGAAAAGTACTAGTACTAGTAGTAGTCTAGTTAAAACTTCTAACAACTGTATGATCGACGTGTATCTTCTAGTGGCGACTCAAACCCAAAGTCAGGTACACTCGACTTACCTGGCTTAGTTCAAATTGGCCTCGAGACAGTTACAGTATCAGTATGGTATTTTTTTATGCAATTCCTGCATTTACATTTTACAGCATTTACTTTGGGTAGTCAGTTTCTAGTTTTACTCTGCTGAATTCGTTAGTTCAACAATTTGAATTTTGATTTGTTGCAGCGGCAAATTCAGATTGCAGCATTCTGCAAAGAATTTAATGAGAGGACAAGTAATATCAAGCCCGGAATTCCTTTGCCAACAAGAATCAAAGTCAATGTGCGTTTAGGCCATGAAGATAAACTGAGAAAGGATGTTACTTAACTTGTCCATCTCTTTTTACCTTGTTTTCATGTTGGTGGATGGAGGGAGGGGGTGGTGAACATCCTTTTGCTGGAAGTATTTAGTGGACATGAAACTGTTAGCCTGCATGCAGGTATTTATGTACCTGTATTAGTGTATAAGGCAATAATCATCAAGTATTACATTCATGCAGTATTGGTAGTTCTAAATGAAACAGTAGCTATTTCAGAGGAGGTGCACTTTTAGTTTTATTTTAAAATCGTGGTAAGGATATAGAAGTAAAAGTTTATTAAAATGCATTTTTTTCTTTTCAATGTTTCCAGCCTGATAGGAGTTTTGAGATTCAGATAAACAACCCACCTTTGAGTTACTTCCTTTTACAAGCAGCGGGAACTAAAAAGGGAGCAATGAAGCCAGGTGAGAAAAGAGAAGATGCATAAATTATAACCTGGCAGTCATAATTTGATAGTGCATCATATTCTTGTTTACTTTTTACATCTGTTTCGCCAGTTAGATGTCGCCTCAATATTATTTTTGGAAGTGCTTGTGTACCTAGTGCTTATGCAATTTATGACAGTAATTTCCAACATAGTGCAATATTCCCTGCCTCCCATTCATTAATAACCATACTACAGTTGACATGGTGTATGTTTAGAAATGATACTAGTGCCTCTGGTTACTTCTGCTTTTGCCTTCTTTATAAGTAGCATTTTCCCCTAATATGTTCTTGTCTTGTCACCCCAAGGGAAAAGAAAAATCCATTTGGATATAGCTAATTAAAAACTGGCAATGTTGATCTTAATGAACACCTGTCTTGAGGGTTGAAACTTTTTTTTTAACGGTGCATTGTTAGTGAGAGTCAAAAGTATTAGATTTTAAAGGTTAAAAGTGATGCACGTACCGCAGTGCAAATTCTGACTTGATATAAGTACCAATTTTCCTTTTCATAACATGCAGTCAGGATGAAACATATTCCTATTGTCTTTATGGGTAAAACATTTCCAGAATGAAAATTCTTAACTGTATGTCAGTTTCACTTTATCCTAAAAATTTGTACAGTTAGTCGGTGCTGATTAATATTATTCATAAAGCACAACTTTTCATAGTTCATAAACTCCAAACGGAGAGCAGCTGCGAGATCTGGAAATCCAAACTAGTTCAGCAGAGTTTCACTTGTGCATCCATCTGTGTTGCAGATAAAGAGGTGGCAGGAAAAGTGTCTCTGAAACATGTCTACGAGATTGCCCTAATCAAGTCTAAGGACCCTTCTTTTGAGAATGTATCCCTCCAGCAAGTGTGCAAGAATGTCATCAGTGTAGCCCACTCCTGTGGCATTCAAGTTGTCCCTCACTTAGAAGAGGATTCTTACAGAGAGTTCTTAGAAGAGAGGAAAGCCATTATTAAACAGCAGGAAAAAGAATTGGAAGAGATTAGACAAGCAAAGATGCTGAGGCTATAGTCTTAATTAGATGGCACAGACTTTTGAAAATTTAGATCAATACTTCTTAATAATTTCTGTTTGTGTGAGAAGAGTTTTTCTGCAGTGTCTGCAACATGGACAGCAGTATGTCAAGAAAGGCATGTTGAGTTTGTTTTGTTTTGGTTTTTTAGGAGAGAGTTGAGAGAGTAGAAGAAATAAATATGCCATTCATCAACTTGTTGCTGTTGTTTTTGTTTCTGGTACTATTAAGCAATCATCAGTGAAAATGACTACTGAAAATCAGCATGGCAGCCCCTCTTTTGCATGCATAAGCACACAAACATTCCACACACACACACTTCCTTTCGGAAATACCTTGTGTGAAACGAACAAGACAACCAAGTGTTTTTCATTGACAACCAATGTATGTTAGGCAAAATATACCACAGATTGTCTCAATGTACACTCATCAGGCCAAAATCTTGTACTAGCAAATGACAAATGATTGGCAAGTCTGCCAAAGGATGCTAGATTTCAAAATTTCTAAAATTAAATAGCCTTGTCACAAAGTAAGCAGCAGTTGAGTATGCACATTGATATTTTTATTTTGCCTCCTTCACAAGTTGTTCAAAATCCTAATTGTGACATTCAAATCATGTTCCAAATCCCTGCTATGAAAAGTTTTATATTGCACGTAATAAAGGAATTTGAAGTATCTGTTTTTTCAAAATGTTTGCAGTGATGACACTGTGTATTTCAAACACCCACTGTATCAAATGTTACTCTCCATGTGGCACCTGTTTGTAGGCTGCCCCTCAGTGTTATCTCCAGGGACCCTGCTTTCCTTCTGCTTCCTCGTATCCTCTCGACTTTCCTTCTTCTTCCTCATATCCTCTCTACTTTCCTTCTTCTTCCTCATATCCTCTCGACTTTCCTTCTTTCTCATATCCTCTCTACTTTCCTTCTTCTTCCTCATATCCTCTCGACTTTCCTTCTTCTTCCTCGTATCCTCTCTACTTTCCTTCTTTCTCATATCCTCTCGACTTTCCTTCTTTCTCATATCCTCTTGACTTTCCTTCTTCTTCCTCGTATCCTCTCTACTTTCCTTCTTCTTCCTCATATCCTCTCTACTTTCCTTCTTTCTCATATCCTCTCTACTTTCCTTCTTCTTCCTCGTATCCTCTCTACTTTCCTTCTTCTTCCTCGTATCCTCTCTACTTTCCTTCTTCTTCCTCATATCCTCTCGACTTTCCTTCTTCCTCGTATCCTCTCTACTTTCCTTCTTCTTCCTCATATCCTCTCGACTTTCCTTCTTCTTTCTCATATCCTCTCTACTTTCCTTCTTCTTCCTCGTTTCCCATCTACTTTCCTTCTTCTTCCTCGTATCCTCTCTACTTTCCTTCTTCTTCCTCATATCCTCTCGACTTTCCTTCTTTCTCATATCCTCTCTACTTTCCTTCTTCCTCGTATCCTCTTGACTTTCCTTCTTCTTCCTCG
>SMGT01010713.1:109584-132183 GCA_004794575.1 Lanistes nyassanus | reverse complement strand
CTTCCTCATATCCTCTCTACTTTCCTTCTTCTTTCTCATATCCTCTCGACTTTCCTTCTTTCTCATATCCTCTCGACTTTCCTTCTTTCTCATATCCTCTCTACTTTCCTTCTTCTTTTTAAATATCCTCTCTACTTTCCTTCTTCCTCCTATCCTCTCTACTTTCCTTCTTCCTCATATCCTCTCTACTTTCCTTCTTTCTCGTATCCTCTTGACTTTCCTTCTTCTTCCTCATATCCTCTCTACTTTCCTTCTTCTTCCTCATATCCTCTCTACTTTCCTTCTTCCTCATATCCTCTCTACTTTCCTTCTTCCTCATATCCTCTCTATTTTCCTTCTTCATCATATCCTCTCTACTTTCCTTCTTCTTCCTCATATCCTCTCTACTTTCCTTCTTCTTCCTCATATCCTCTCTACTTTCCTTCTTCTTCCTCATATCCTCTTGACTTTCCTTCTTTCTCATATCCTCTCTACTTTCCTTCTGCTTCCTCATATCCTCTCGACTTTTCTTCTGCTTCCTCATTAACACCCTTCAACCCCCTCTGCCTGCCTCCCCTCAACATGATGTAGCCTGCGTTGCCAAGTCGAGTTAAATGATATCAATAAATATCAAAGCTGACCACAGAAACTGCTTACTGTTTTCTCATGCCCTTTCCAGTTTGATTGTTACTTGTGATATATTAATGGTATATCTTGTGAACATTTCGACCGCTTACTTTGAAAAACAAAATGCAAGGAACAAAAAGCACCAGATGGAAGACAGCCCAAATCTCACTGGAAATGGCACTTTTCCTACATATTGACTCAATCATGCCACACGACCAATTTAGTGGCCATACCATGTTCAGTAGTCTGACGCATGTACGAAAATTCAGACTGAAATTCAATTTGCAGAGAACTAATCATCTAAGGAAAATAACTCTTGGATTTGAAAGCTTAATGATTTTCTCTTATTCCTTTTTCACTTTGTTATTTCCCTTATTCTTTGTTTAGACTGATGTTAAGGTGCAGTTTCTGACAACAAAAAAGTTCCTTTCTTTCAGCCCTCTCTTTGCTACATGTTTGGGTACGGTAAGCTCCCTTTGGGCACAGGCGTCTGCGTACGGCTATGTGTGAGCGCTGCCAGTATCTTTGTTGGAGATATCTTAACAATTCTGTGCTAGTGAAAAATGACTGCTTGGCACGTGTACACACATACCGTCACTCATTTAATATATCATTTGTATAGCAACAAAGAAAAAAGTTTTCAATAGTCTTCATTCATTTCTGGATCATCTCTGTGCATTCAAATTGGTTCCTTTAATGGCTTGTGCAAAGAGAATGTTTCTGCTCACCCTGCATCAAAAAATTTTACCTCACTTCAGTTGTGTTGCTATGAAAGGATTTAAAAATTAAAAAATAAGGTCTAAGAAACAAGGAAATAACATCAGCTTTCTCCCTTTGTTGATGATTACAACACTGTTTAAATCATGTTTCTGTCAGTTTCGGTTATTTTGTTAGAGTTTTTTTAAAAAGGCTGAAAAGTGTGCATCCACAGGGAATGCATGAGGTAGAACCCATGCGGCATGATTGAGTAAACACGTTATGGTCAAAGGGGTCTAAATAGTTTGTGATTTGACAGGTAATTTGGACGAACATCATTATTAGGGCCAGAAAGTTTATCCATTTCTATCTGCATGACTAAATATTTTGAGTGCAGAATTGTCAGCATAAGTAGATATTTAAAATTAACTAGATATATTGTTTAATCATACTCTGCCTCCTGCGAGAACCTTCACAAAACTTGACAAAAAACACATGGTGTTTGTATGTACAAATGTGCTAATTTAAGACTCATACCATTTCAAGAGGTTTGAGCATTCTAGCAAAAGACAGTAAGATAGCAGAGAACCCACTTCTCTTTACCAGTGAATCATAAGTAGTAAAACTAACAGCAGACCGTCAAAGCAAATACTGGATAAGGTACATGTAAAACAAATCATGCAGTCCCACTCATGTAAATTTTATTGTACAAATAATGCTTAGGATGGATAGTACATGATCTGCCTGACAACACCACCTTCTCAATCATGCAACATAAATAATTGACAAAAACTATATAGTTATCCTTTTTTTCAACAGCTTGGACATCCATCAGTAAGAACACTGTTGCAGTCACTGATCTGCACAAGCGCGCATGCGAACACACACACACAAACACACATTTCCTAATACTCCTAACACGGTCTCTTGATTATCTTATTTTCACAGTTTTTTAGCTCCAAGCTTCATGGCCCCTCCTCCCTTCCTGGTTTCACGTTTTTCCTGCATTTCTTTCTGCCTCTGCAACCGCTTTTCTTCTCGTTCACGTCTTTTTTTATCGGCTTCAGAATCTTCTGCACAATAAGGAATAACAACATCACTATCCCCATTCTTAGACTAACACATTCCTAATTAGCCAGCAGTTTCAGGTTCAAATAGTGGTCTGCTCCACCATGCTACAATAATGTTAAAGCACAATCTTTTTGGCCAAAGTCAGCAGAAACTTCTTTCACTTTATACCAGAATGCAAGCTGAGAGTTTTAAGAAAAGGATAAGCCTCTTTGAGAACTTTCCAACCAGAATCAATATCATGTCGATCCTTCCCCCACCCTCCGAAATAACAACAGACCCACACTCAAAAGCACATAAGCATAAGATTGGGAAGACATTATTATAAGCAGGGCTTAGAATTTAATGAGACATCTTTCATTTATGCTGCAAACCAGTGTACATCATGGGAGGAAATTGGATGTCAGGAAGCTGGCTAATGGTATTCAATGATAACCACTTAATGTGAACCCATCAGTTTGTCACCTCACCTGTGGATGCAGCGCCCCAGTCTTCTGCATCCCATCTGCTACCTGCATCTTCCCAGCCTCCTGATGATGTGCTGCTAAGTGATTTTTCCTTTAACTGTTCAGGTTTGGATGAGGACTTCAGCGATGCTGATGTTTCTCTAGCAGGACTCTCTCGAGATGGAGTTGTCCGAGCAGAAGTGGATCGAGTTGATGCCTTAAATGAAATTTTTAATGCTGAATGTTTTGAATTTTTAATGTTTGAACAATAAACAAGAGCCTCTCATTTATGTGCACAATGCAAGATAAGGTGACAAAAGTCATCAGTTCCTGAGAAACTCTCTACAGAAATGTGGAAGCAACAGTAAAGAGGGGCGACTCACCTTGTTGTTTGCCACTAAGGAGAAAAAGTCGTCTTCCTTGTCCCCACCTCCCCAGTTATACTGACTTGCTGTGGCAAGACCACTGTCAGCTGGTGCAAATTCCTCCTCCCCCCAGCTGTCACCACTGGACCCCGTCACAGATTTCTTTGATGCTGAAGCAACACTTGACTGTTTCCTCTTTAGGACAAAATACAGTAAAACCTATGTTGTGGGGACACCCTTGGTTCCACCCAAAAGTGTCCCTACATGACAAGTGGCCCTTCATCAGGAGTGCCCCTAATTTACAATTCGGGGACCATATATAAACATAAAATATAAAATTATATATACTTAGTATAAAAACCATTCAAGAGAGAAAGGAGGACAGATATAGAAAAATAAGGAAAAATCATAAAAGCAATAACTAGATAGAGATGTAAACATGTGTTATATATTGTATTGTATTTAGTTGAACTGAAAGCGCATGTTTCCCCCACGCAAAGAACAAAAACTAAACAGACAGCTGAAATGGGTAAAAAAAACCAGCACATTTTGAAATGAATGAAATGTATTTGTTGTGACTTCCTTTACAATCTACAGTGGACCGCTGGTCTAGGGTGATTTAGTGTTGGGAACTAATCTGTGCCGATAAAAAGTGTCCCAAGACAGCAAGGGGCCACTCATCTGGGGGAGGGCCACACAAGGCAGGTTACACAATATAAATGGGAATGCGATCTGCCAGCAACAGTTTATCCTACAGCGTATGTTCTTTTTATCTTTGTGATTAATCTGGAAGCAAACAAAACTAGGAATAAAAAGAAAGACCTGAAGCTTTTTTTTTCAGAAAAGTCAGATCATTTCTTACATTCTTCAACTAATGTCTGCTGCTAACAGTAAATGAGGCAAGCAGTGAGAGGATGGCAGATGGAAGGCACCATAGATGGCACAGAGATGCCAACAAAAAAGGCTGCGATGGCACCTTTGTTGACTTCCATGTCTGGCTGTCCTAGTGAAGATAATCTTTCAATGCCAATAAAATCTTAATTTTAAAAAAAGTACTCATGGGCTAGGTTCATGTCTAATTAGGCAACTGTAAATTTCTGTTTTCTGTTAAGCGCGATGAAGATCTGATGGCATACTTCTCTTGTTCTGACCACACAAGTACAGGAATGAAAGACATTACAAGCAGCAACATGGACATTTGGACTTACATTATCTATGACGTTATCGTCAATGCTTCCCCAGTTGTCGTCATCATCCCACCCTTCGTCAGCTGCACCTGCGTTTAGAGCGCCTGATGTCTCTGAAATTGTGTTGCCCTGCACATCCTGCTGACAATTTTATCAGACCTTTTAATGAGATATGAAATAACATGCCTTCATTCCATCCAAATTTCTCTTTACTCTATATTAAGTACAGTAATATATTGTAGTCTTGTAACCAGTGCTGGAAGAAAGGAATTAGTTCAAAGAAACCTAGAAAGATTTGCCAGTGAGCTTCCAAGGCAAGCCTATAACTTTAAGAGTCCTAAGCTTTCTCCATTTCCCCACAGCTTTCTTCTCACTATTCTGTTGTGACTGCTGATCCCTGGCTTATGCCACATAACTCCACACAAAAGCTACAGTCAAGGCAAAATTATGTAAAAGCAGAGCCACTGTGTCCAAAGTCTGATCTATTCGTGAAGAGCTTCTCAACATGACCTTTTGCACTTGTTGGCTCATCATTCCATCCAGCAAATACAGACATGAGCACAGACAAGCTGTAATATGTACTTTAACTCTGCTCACTTCTATGTCACCCCAGCCTTCCTCATCCCAGCCTCCTGATTCGTCTACCGGTTCATCATTTTGTGGTGTTCCCGACCAGTCTGTGTGCGCATCACTTATTGATGATGGTGCTTTAGTGTCACTAGAATCTGGCTTCTTCTGCTCAGTCACAGGTGTTCTGGACTCTAAATCTGCACCTTTAAAACAACAACAAAAACAAAAAGCCATGTGGCTGATTAGTTGACTTTCATTTCTTTCTGAAGTTTTAGCATTTAAAAAAAAACCCTTCCTTTTGAGTCAGCACAGTTGAAAGTGAATTCCTTCTATATTACCTTGTGAGGAATATTCCAAATAATATTTTTTCTTCCAATCTGATCAATGCAGCTTACAAAGGAATATGGCTTATAGACGGATAAAATGAGAGCTTTCCTCAACTAATTTGTGTGGGTGTGTCTTGGGCCTCTTATCCCTTCCGCTCAAGGAGTAGTCTCCCTTACATCTTCCCATCTTTATCCAGATTCCTTTCCTTCCAGTTTCAGTCTTAGCTCTCCCTGTCAGTTAGCTACCATCACAAAATGCTCCAAACAAACCACTGTGCTTATGATGCTGACTTCCAACTCAGAGCAGTCACAATGGCCTAAGAGATAAGGAATTGATGCAGTGCATCAGACTTTGGAACTGTTGCACACACCATTCATTTGTGCAAATGTGCATGAACTGGTACAACTACTAAGAGTTTCTTTAATCCTTGATCATTTGGATTTATTTTAAATACTGCATATACTACATTTTTATGAATCCATGTGTGTATGCTGCATGTGATGGTGTGATGTGCCTTTCTACTTCACAGAACTTTTCCTTTCCTGCAATGATCACAGGGCAAAGATTTCTTTTATGCGACTTATCCATTGCTGCATCTTAAGAAGAATACTTTCTACGTGTGAACTATTTTTAAAGAGAGGGTGTGGCTTATAAAATGGCTTGATGTGTTGTCAAAAAAATACAGAACATAAGCACATAGCAAGCTAAGTTTTAGTGCAGCATTTCAGTTCATGTATACAAGCATACACACACATACATTTTCTTTTTCATGACATACACTTCATACTGCTGAGTAGATGTTCAAGAAATGTTATACTTCGCATTAGTTATTTCAGTAGAATTACAGAGTTTCTCAGTCGAATTACTGGTTCTACATGTCCTAAATGGTACACTGCTAATGGATAATGAGTAATTATGAAGCATTCACATCACCACGTATGTTCTATTGATAACACCACCAACTCTGGATAATACAAAAGTAAATATCCATGCGGCTTCATGACAGATTCTCACAAACAACCATGAATGCCTCAATCTCTGAGCAGAAAACTCTAAAAGACTACAGGACACTCACTATGCACTGCAGCTGTCCGTGGCTTTGTAGTAGCACTGTAGATTTTGGAAGTGAGTGACGTCATTCCCGACACTGCCCACCCAGCCCAGCCAGATGCTGACATGGCAGAGGCACTCCCCCCAGCCATCACCTCTCTCTCTGTATGCAGTCCCAGACAATATGAACAGATTATTGTATCAGACTGTACTGCACTGAAGGCCTTTCTCAATTAGTTCAGTGAAATAGATAGCACATTCGTCCAGCTAAGAAAGGCCTTAATTCCCACTGGCTCTTATCACAACGCAGAAACAGTGCTATCTTCTAAAGGATGCATGAGATACCTACCCATTTCTTCCTGCTGTTCTGGATTCTCTGACAGCTTTTCTAGCTTATCCAGAAATCCTCTGATAGCTCTAAATGCCTGAAAAAGAACCACAAAGATGGTAACATCTTCCATACCAGTTCAGGCTTAGAACTATTGATCTTGCTATACCAAAAATATACTAATCACTTATGATTACATGTAAATATAAATAAATAATGAACTTATAGACAAAGACTGTTGCTTTAGTGACAAAACTGACACAAAAAATACCCTAGATGTTGCAGCTCGCTATTCCTTTTTTAATCATAAAAGAATTTTTGTAAGTTTTGTTTTAAAGATATATCAGCTTGCAAAAATGCATGTTTCCAGTGTTGTTCAGGTACTGCAGACAACAAACACAAAGAAATGCACTGAATTTCTTACCTGGGTCCAAGACTGCATCTAATCTGCATGTAGCAGTTTAAATATTCATAAAACATTAATGCAGTTTTATTCTCTTGTCCTTCATTGTATCACTGTTTGCTAAGGGCTATAGACTGCGATGCTTCTAAACTCAGCCTGATGTTTGACATTACCTGATCTCTTACGTTCTTCTCTGGATCTCGTGTCATGGTGCACAAAGCAGGGAGAAGACGATTGGCCACTTCTGCCATGTGATAATAGTTCTGTGTAGCTGCCATGGCTAAGATACCAGCCTGCCTTGCTGGAGGGAAAGGATCTTTCAAAGCTCGAAGAAATGCAGAAATCAATATTTTCTGTCGTATCTGTGAGAAAGTCCAGAAAAATGGATGCTTTCAGATTTTATTCACTAATGTGACACATTCTTTAGGCCGTTAAATTTAAGAAACTACGCTGTAATTTCAAGGTAGCATAATGTTGCTATAGACCATGTGGTGGGAAAGATGTTGATGTTAGTAAAAATACAGATGTAAAAAACTATTTCAATAGAAAATTCTTCACGTACACCAGGATATAAGTGGCAGGCAATTTTCCCTAGGCAAACAGTTGTGTTTGTCCTGATGCCACCCTGCACACAACAATATCAAAATGGCATTTTTAATCAAAAGCAACATACACTTAAAAAGTTGCAATCAAGGGGGGAGGGAGGAGAGGTTTGTTTGCATCATCAGCATACTTTATTACTGTGTAAGTAGAGATAATAATTAACAGTGTGTGTTATAAAGGTTTGTCTTCAAACTATGCTGGTCAGTTTAATGGTCCTGGCCTTAGCATATACTAGTCACATCACGAAATGTAACAGTGGACCTGACACTGTCCCTTGAGAAAACAACATACACTCAAGCACGGAAAATTGCCCAGATCAAAACTTTCTGAAAAATCTCAGGCCAATGTTTAGGCATGTGGGAAATGCAGTGATAAAAATTCATTATATCATACAAGTTAAAAAATACAGTATTAACTCAATATTGAATTTATTTACAACATATAAAAAAAGCAATCAATAATCTAAACTCCAGCCTGTCTTGTGTCTAATTTCTACTACTTCTTTGGTTTCATAAAGAAAAAGCCAAATGCCTATCAAATGCAGCCATCAATAATTTTTTCCTTAATCACAAATTCTAACTTTTTTTAAGATGCTGAACAAAACACATTCATTAAATTTAAAACAACCATAAAATGCTTTGAGGGCAGTAAATATGTCAGGCTCATCACTTAAAAGTCTTATTAAAGAAAATGCAAAAATAATTTTATTAAACTTTATCTGCAGCTAATGAATCAAAGTTTACTTCAATATTTAATATCTTACTAAGAGAATGAGCACTGCTAGCACACAAATCAGCTAGTCATGTGGACAGAAACTTCGTTTACCAATTTTAGGTTCGTCAGTGCCTGCTTTTCTGTCATCTCAACCACAGTCTAGTCTATTTCCAAAGTCTCTGCTGTATTGTCTTCTTGTACTGGTCTAAAACCTCATTCTTTGTTAAATCAGTAAGTCTGGCATTTTGTGGGACTGTTGTGACATTCGACTAGCCACAGTTGTCACACTGTCTGGGGTGACAGTGTACTTCTACTGCTATCATTTTGTGGGACTGTTGTGACATTCGACTAGCCACAGATGTCAAACTGTCTGGGGTGACAGTGTACTTCTACTGCTATCATTTTGTGGGACTGTTGTGACATTCGACTAGCCACAGTTGTCACACTGTCTGGGGTGACAATGTACTTCTACTGCTATCATTTTGTGTGACTGTTGTGACATTCGACTAGCCACAGTTGTCACACTGTCTGGGGTGACAATGTACTTCTACTGCTATCATTTTGTGGGACTGTTGTGACATTCGACTAGCCACAGATGTCAAACTGTCTGGGGTGACAATGTACTTCTACTGCTATCATTTTGTGGGACTGTTGTGACATTCGACTAGCCACAGTTGTCACAGTCTGGGGTGACAGTGTACTTCTACTGCTATCATTTTGTGGGACTGTTGTGACATTCGACTAGCCACAGATGTCAAACTGTCTGGGGTGACAATGTACTTCTACTGCTATCATTTTGTGGGACTGTTGTGACATTCGACTAGCCACAGTTTTCACACTGTCTGGGGTGACAATGTACTTCTACTGCTATCATTTTGTGGGACTGTTGTGACATTCGACTAGCCACAGATGTCAAACTGTCTGGGGTGACAATGTACTTCTACTGCTATCATTTTGTGGGACTGTTGTGACATTTGACTAGCCACAGTTGTCACACTGTCTGGGGTGACAATGTACTTCTAATGCTATCATTTTGTGTGACTGTTGTGACATTCGACTAGCCACAGATGTCACACATTCTGGGGTGACAATGTACTTCTAATGCTATCACAACTTTTTTCTGTTACTTCTGTCATTTGGTTTTCAGCATTATCTGTGTGATCTTCTAAAATCCCCAGCGTATGCAGTAAAAATATAAAGAGATGGATAGAGACAATAAAATGAAAAGACATTTCCTTTAGAAACTTATAAATATTTCCAGTTTTCCATGGTGTTTTTAGAATTATCCATTCTATTTCAAATTTTAATTAATTTCTCTATTTTACTTCAGAATAATGATCAGCTTGAGTGTGATACAATGAAGCTGAAGATTAATTATCCTCTAATGAAATTCGATAATGACAAAGGACCAAAGATGGAATGGAAGACAGCCAAGACAGTAGTACAGTAGCTGCATGGTGCTCTTGTCATCTTCACTTTTCTAAACTGAATGACAATTCCTTCTTGTTCTTCTACAACTTAAACACCTTTGTTAATGATCGATTTACACATTGCTCTTTGTCAAAGTGGTCTCCTCTGTTAAACCCTTTCACCCTAGCAATTCTGCAACCGAGCAAACTGTATCATACCACAACCATGCATTATTGCCTACAGTAATGACATAAGGGTGGAAGTTGCAGGAAAGGTACATATGAAAATGAGGACTAGCACAGAGACATGAAACTGATGGGGGACAGGGAGGGCTTTCAGTCAGCACACATTTCCTCAGAAAAAAATATTTTTCTTCTCTGAAAAGGACTTAAAAAATACTGAGGATGATTGTCTCAAGTGTGTTTCATATTACTCAGTGAGTCCTTTTATTTTCATAATCCCAGTCATCTGGCAACTGTGCACCCAGACTAAAGCTTTTCTACTGCTCCAGAAATAATCTAATAAAAGCATGAAAATTCATCACTGAAACAAAAGGCCAGCAAACACAAGCATCACTCACCAGGCGAGCTTGATAAATGGTGATTGGTGACCACACAAAAAATATTGAGAATCTGGTAAATTGGTTTTTTTAAAATTAAAAAAAGGGGGGAAGGCAAGTGTAGACAAACTGAGCTGAGCTCCACCTCTGAGCATCTTTAACGGTGGTTCTCGCAAATAAATTCACTCTTTTGTAAAACAATGGACTCAATGTGCAAAGCGCAATAAGAGGACTGACCAAGTTATAAATGTTACTAACCTGGTCATCCTTTGCTTGAAGTCGAGCAAAGTGTTTCATGAGTTCTTCATTGAGATTTTTGTAATTTAGTCTGCAGGCAAGATGCAGCATGGCCTGAAAATTTAACGTTACATCATCCAAAAAAAGAATACATATACTCATCCACAACCATAGAATCTAATCTTTAAATCATGCCTTACTTCCCAGTAAAAACAGGGATTAGACTGTTCACATTTTAATAAATTGTAATATCAAGCATCGACAGCAATAAATAAATCTGAGAAATTAGTTTCAAGGACTGGACTTTCTTAATTCATGAACTTCCTTAGAAAAACATCTTGCATAAATACCTTCACAGTTGATTCTCTGACCATAGGGTTTGTGTCCATAAATCCACTGAGAACATGAGGAAAGACCTGGTCATTGACCACAGTACTGGACAAATGTTCTTCAAAAAACTCGATCTGTAAAGAACAAAATTGCACAAACCCTGAAATCACCATGTTCTGCAAAATCACCATGTTCTGCAGCTGAACTTTTAAGAAGACATTGACTCACTAAAGAATTTGGAACAATACAAAATCAGCTAGCTGGAAGGTTCCATCTATGCTATGATTTCAAGTTCTTAAAGTCCCAATAAATATTTGACTGACCTGCAACCAGTTAAACACTCATTTACTCAAAAAAAGGTATGGGAGATCTTCATTTTAATTTTTAAGTCTATTTCTTATAAAATGTCCTAAAAGTAAAACTACAGAAAAAGCTGTATGTATGTGTGAATGTGTATGTACATGCACACATGCGTATGGAAGTTCTGCTGACAGTGCAGTATGAGGACATGAGGACAATTGGCTAAAATGTACAAGAGAGAAAGTTGTGTTATTTTTTTCATCATCGTTTATATCTCTTTATCCTATACCTTATTATCTGCTTCAAAGGATCTATGACCAGATGCACAGCATTTTGCTGCTCTCAGTTGTCTGATTACTATCCTTTAAATTTCTTCTACTCCAGAAGCTGTCCACAAGTTGTGGAAAAAACAACTTTTACAAAATTTTTGAAACAGTCTCTGGTGATTTGTTTTGTTTGAATATTTGACCCCTCAGAAATATATCCTGCCTCCTCCCCCTACCCCCGCCTACAAAAAAAAATCCCATACGACATAAGCAAAAGAATTTGCTCTAGACAAAGCTTTGTATGATCCAACAGAATTGCATTCAGAGTTATTCATTCTCTAGCCAGAACGAAATACCACAGCCTGCTTCAATGATGATAGATTATTTCACCAAATCTCCTCATCTTTCATTTAAATACATTTTTATGTTACCACAAATGAATGAATCTGAAGCTCTTGCTGGTCTGCAGATGTGTGTTTGCAAATTCTGATCCTGAGAACTGATCAGTTATTGAAGTGTATTTTTTTTTCTCCACTGTCAGTACCTCTATACATGGCAGGACTCTAAGGCACTCACTCTGCATTAGCCAAAGATGCTCTGCAGCCTCAAGAAGAAATGACAAAAATTGGAAAGAGTGCAAAACTGTTATAAACCAGACCTGTTGGAGCAAACTGACACGGGTAGACCTGTCTGGTGAGGAAAAAAGCTTGACCACACAAGGTACAATTTTGCGCTGATACTCCTCTTTTTCCAAGTGCTTCCCAATCTGCAGATTACAAAACATTACAAATACAGAGCCAGTTGACATTCCTTTAAGTTTAAAAAAAATACCCTACAATAACTGTGACAAATAAATCATGTTATAATCAAATGCCAATTTTTTTTGAACTTATAATATATTCTACTTTATTCTGATCAGAGGTTGGCAGCAGTTACCTACCTTAAGCATGGAAGGAAGAACTGATGAACCAGCATTACCATATTCAAAGGCATTGAGCAGCTGTGGCAAAATCTTGTTACGACACATCTGCGGTGGAAAGGAGTCCAGGGATGGTGTCAGACCAGCCAAAAATTTATTCTTTTCTGACTGGTCTTTGATCTAATAAGACAAAGGAATACAATTAGTAACGATGGACAGAATCTGTAACATATATATCAAACAATAGTTTACACAATAATTCTAAATTCCACTGTTAAATCTCTCAGAAAAATAATGAACCTCTCTAAGAATACGACATGCATTATCTAGATTCTATTTCAAGAGAACCAATACTTGGCGACAGAACTGGTGTCCTACACATGAAACAAATTTTCAAGGCCACTATTACCATTTTTGAGCGTTTACCTGAATTTCTTCCAGAAAAAGCATAGTTTCAATAAAAGAGTTGTCCATGAATCCACCCTTCTTCCTGCACCCTTCTAGGAGACTGGCAGGATTGGGTCGCGACTTTGGGTTGGCACTTACCAACTCACAGTAGTTTGGCACCAGGTTTTTTGGAATCTGTTTACAGAAGTTATAGATACTAAAGCATGTTTAAAATGTTCTGATATTTCCCCTTCAGGTCTCTGTGCCCACCTAATCTCAATACTATCGGCAATGAAGCATTATAATGGAAAGCAGTAAAATGTATTTTGTAAATTTCTTTTTTAAAAAAAACATTTTTTTATCATCCTTTCAGACTCCTTGTTAATGTGATGTTTCCAGTATTTAAGGCTGGTTTTATTGATATATGCACCAAAGAAACACATGACACTGAAAAGAATCATGCTATTGTGCTACTGAAATGTGATATTTTGAAATAGTTACCTGACATTTGGTATTAGTAAGCAAACACAATACACTTGTGTGACACTGAAACATGGCAATGGACGCTGTATAGCCAGATGCAATATCTGCATTTATTGGCTCAGAAATGCCGCATATCAAAAATATATGCTGAAAATAATGCCCTCGGCAAGTATTCTGCCAAAGAACAGACTGCTGGACCATACAGTGCACCTACCTTGCCAAGAGTTTTGAGTGAAGAAGTTCGTGGCAACATTCCATTAAAAACTTCCCAAATGAGACAACCAAGTCCCCACATATCTGATGCCCTATATTAAAAATAGTAACAACAGAAAATTATTTTAAATTAATATTTCTTTCACAAATGTCTAAGCAAATAACCATCTACCTCTATTAAGAAATGTCACATATATTCACCACGAATCTAGTCATACTAAATGCTAATTATGTTACTATAATATGTTGGTCTATATGTATGTGCATGTGGCAATTAACTTTTAGCTCTGTTGCAATTTTGCAGCTTGATGCATCCGGGCAACCAGGAGCAAGCACAACTTTGATATCCTCTGGCCGGCACAGGCCCAGAGCAGGGAGGGAGGTGGGGGTAACCTGCCCTCCACCCACCCACCCTCAGTTGACCCCATCACACAGAATAGTTGAGCATTATTTGTCATAACTGTAGAATAAATACTGTAGTATTTTTGTCACTGCCCTCTTTTCATTTTGTTGTGGATGTGGCAAGTAAGAAGGGTGGGGGGAAGAGGGCCTGTTTGGAGATTAACTCAGGCAGCGATCACACTGTTAGTTCCCCCTTCTTAGCATGTATTTATGTTGTGGTCCTGGATAAAATGAGCAGAATATTCAAAGAAATCACGAAAGTAATGCCCCTAGAAAAACAGAGAATACCACAGCAATCTCCTTATTTTAATAATAATAAATGTAGATTTTTAAAGCACGAGAACACATTTCATGCACACTTCGTGCGGACGAGGCACAGAGACACTTTAATGAAAAAAACAAACACACACAAACAGAGGTAGAGATGAATGCAACAGGTTAGGATACAGATAGTCCGTCATTCACAGGTGGGTAGAAAAGTATCATAAGAGGGGATAAACAGAGAAAGTTGTAAGTTAATGCAGGCAGGCAGTCGCGACGTCAGTCAAGGTACTTGCAGAAAAGATAAGTTTTTAAGTTTTGTTTGAAAGTCTGTAGTGATGGGGAGTGGCGAATGTTGTGGGGAAGCGAGTTCCATTGGGTGGATGCCGAGGTGAACATGCGCTGTCCATATGTTTTTGTCCTGATGCAGGGTACTGAGAGAATGCGATCGTCTAAAGAGGAGCAGAGCTGTCTCGCTGGAGTGTAGATTGTAAGAAGTTCCGAAAAGTAGATGGGGCATGCACCAGTGAATAAATTAAAACAGAGAGTAGACAACTTGTGCTCGGTGCGAGCCTGAATGGGGAGCCAGTGTGGAGTGTGGAGGAGAGGTGTGGCATGGTCGGTTTTGTGCACTTTCAGAACAAGGCAAGCGGCCGAGTTTTGAAGTTTCTGTAACTTCTGTAGCAGATATAGAGGACAGCTGGGCAGCAAGGAATTGCAGTAGTCGAAGTTTAGACAGAACGTAGGCACATACAAATGTGTTTTGCAACCTGGTCGGACAGTAGGTAGAATTTTTCCTTAAAGTTTAGTATATTTTTAATGTGAATTTTCTTTGGATTTTTTTACCGTCATGTACTGTGCATGTTTTAATGGGTCGAGCACAGAACGTGTTAACTTTCTTTGGATGTGGTGCTGCCCTTTATAAATGTAACTATTATTATGGCTGCTCACTGACCATTTGTTGCTGGGCATTTTCTTTCCCTCTGTCTTTTCTGGTGGATCATACTTTTGTAGAGATGGAAGTGTCTTAGTGGGAGGTACACTGTCAGCGCCTTGGGCGGGGTACATGTAGTCCACACCTCCCAACTTCCATTCTCCGGCTGCATCAACAAAGACTGATGCCATGCACACATTGTTGTGAATCAGGTTGCAATCATTCACCAGGAATGCCAATCCTTTCTGTCACAAGAGGAAAAGTTAGTTTTAAATATTTGTTTATATATTTTTCAATTTCAAACAAAAGTTTATAAAAATATTGTGATGCATACTATTTAAGAACATGTCTACACCATTGCTAAAGAAAATATCTACAATAATAATACTTCAGGACCCATGGCTTATGTGTGTGTACAACTGACACTTGTGCCAGAAACTGAAGAAGCAAGGTTTTTTTGGAAGAAAAAGCAGTTTAATAGCTACAGGTGATTTTTTTCTTTTTATATGGAACTTTAGTATGTCATTGATTTTTCTTTTGGAGCTAACCTTCTAGTTTAATCACAATTTACACCCACAGCTAGTAAACACCACTCATATCATGCCTCAGAAACAAACACTGTACCAGAGAGCAAAATGCATTTGGTGACTGGATTAGTTATAGATTTTAATCCCAAGTATCTAAGTGAAATCTTTGTTCCACACATCAGAGAGACCACTTAAAGCACAGATATCACTGAAGTAAATGGGTACAAGCATAGGCAGTTAGCTATAAACCACAGGATTCTTTGGCTGAAGTCTTGATTTGTATTTGTAATTCAGTGGGGTCTCCACCTTTTATGCCTTTATGATGATAATTCCTTCTTTTAATCTGAATACTGAGAAATTTTGTGGTTGCCCCTTGCGCAGCGCCCGTGTGGCTCAGCAGGCTTCAAACATTGGCTGCATCAACTGATCTATCCTGCCCATCAATTATTCTGCCCACCAATGTCTATTTCTGCTTTTTTATTGCAAGCCAATTTGTTATCACCACAAGTTTTTGGAAATATTCTCTCTGAAGCCAATACATCCAGCAATTTGTAAAATGTATTTTTGCACTCCTTGGTATGTCTGTATACACACTAACATACCAAAATCTGGTGAAGTCCCCATGATATTGCTACTTCGTTGTGACTTTCACTGTTGTTTTGAAGATATGTCTCCAGTGGTGTGATTGGTTCTGTAGCTATGTAGATCACTTTATCTGTCTGGATGGCAAAATGATACAGAAATCATCAGAAACAAAAGTCATGATACAATCCATCTTTGAACAAAACTTAAGGGAGTGGATAGGTAGATGTGTCTGTGTGTGTGTGAGAGAGAGAGAGAGAGAATGGAGAGAGGATGACAGGGAATGTGAGCTAGCTTAGCCTATGGCTGTCAGCTAATGCAAGTGCTTTAACATGAGTTCTGTCTTATCATTAAATACAAATCATGAAATAACTTATGGAACTTATTCTGGTTCTATGAGAACCCCAGTGAAGTGTTTTTTGCAGAATTTGTTACTATTAATTACACTTTAGCAAGCCTATAGCATAATGAACAAAAGTAAATTTTTACTCATTTTAGAATGCACAAAATGATAATGCAGGTTGGGCTGCATAAGCATTCATATCTGCCCTTCCAGTCCTAAAAGTGGTAGTAATGCTTCATTCAGGTTCACCCTGTGCATCTTCTGTGCATCTTTAAGAGTGGACAGGATGTACAAATGCCCATGCAACCCAGTCCTGCTTCGTAAATCTGACCTCACCTACCTCAACACTGTCAAGGAAAGTCACCACATTCGGATGTCTTAAAGTTTTTAGTCTTTTTGTAGCTCCTTTGGCAGTTTGCACCTGGGAATATTGTATGAGGATTCTGTTAACGTTTACATTTATGCTACAGGAGACTTTTTTTTAAAAAGCAATTCAAGATCTGTATTAATACAACATGTACTATTAACCTGTGGAGATTAGCTGACTCTCACAGTTAGCTCTCTCTCTCTCTCCAGACATTCCCATTAACTAGCTATTATAACCACTTCATGTCAATTGTCAGAGGTCCTCTTTCTAGACAGTGAGTATAGCAAGCCGCATTTTTATATTTATGATGATGATGATGATGATGATGATGATGATACAAGTCTGAAATAATAGTATTCTCATTACTTATGATTGTCGTGTTACGTCTTTTATTTCACAAACGGAAGCTGTCGTCTGCAATTTGAATTTCTCTTCTGTACCTTCCTTAGTTCATACCTGTGATTCATTGGCCCCTTTAACTTCAAAGGCGAAGACGGAAACAGGTTCACCTGATCCCTGCAATAACATACTGTTTTAAAAGGTTTCTGGTAGACTTTTGCAGTGAAAAAAACTGTGGAAAACCAGAGGGAAACGAAAATATATGCACGTGAAAAACTGTACAAGAGCAATCGTTGTTGGGTACCTTCTTCTTGCCATGATACAGTGTCCACAAAGATTTGTCTTCCAGACCAGGAACTTTTTCCCCGATATCATAGTTAAAATCTTTTATAGGATCTCTACTAAAAAGACCCCACATATTTACAGTAGCTGACTTTCCAGCTGCAACAGCAGGGCAAGATATAGCCACCTAAGGCCTATACACACTGACGTAGAAGCGGCTTTCGTGTCAAGTGGATGTGTACAACGGAAGTCGTAAGACTAGCTTCTGGCTGCTGCTCAGTGTTTAATTTTTCTTCTGTATTTCATATTTATTTTTAAATATTTCGATTATAAGTATTGATTTCTGATGTCTATATATTAATTTAGTTAAGTTGGTAGTTGGCGTCTATTCACGACTTTCGTATCAATCCTGTTTCTAAAGATGGCAGGCACCGCAAGCGCACCTTTGCTTATGAGAATTCTAGCCGCGTCTGTTTCGGTGTCCAATCGAGCTGCTGGCATCATTAGGGATATTATGAAATCAGGAGATCTTGGGATTGTCGAAAAGGTAAGCATATATCATTTTATCAATTTTGTGGGTGATGAACTGTCGAATAAAACTCATCGCGGTTTAGTATAGACAAGTATTACTATTTATTTCAGTATTTGTATTAGGCCCAAGTATTAGAAAATGAAGTATCAGTTCTCGTATATTATACTAAAGCAGTCAACACCAAAGCCGTACAAATGTTTAAAGAGGATCAGACAACTGATTTATTGACATCTCTAATGTGATCACCCACCCCGCCCACAACACCCTACCCACCCTCCACTGCCCCATCCCCCTCCACCTGACCCCGCCTCCACAACCCCACCCACCCTCCACCCGCACATGCGAGCGCATTTTATCTTTTCCAGTGGAATAGTATTACTATTAGTAACTATATGGCAAATGTCTTTAATATTAACTAGCCAGGGGCCCTTTTTTTTAATAAACGCTGGTTTTGAACCAATGACATCCCCCCCTTAAGCCCCTACCCCCCCAGAAACACCCCACGCACCCACCTACCCTCCACTGCCGTATTCCCCCTCCACCTGTGCCACAAGCTACAACACTCCCACCCACTCTCACCCGCATGTAGATGTTTAAAAAAAGCAAATATAGACATGATGGAATAGACAACTTTATTCAATCAGCAATAACAATAAATGCCATCTGAGACCAGCTTGTGTGTGGTTTTTTATCACCATCACCCTCATCAGAAAACTCTCCTTTGGCATGCTCATGACATTGCCAAGGAAATAAATGCTGTGCGGCAGACAATGTCTTGTAAATGGAACCTTCAGAGGTCTGTGGTTAGAGCTGTGGACTAGCATGTGAAAGGAGAGTGTTTGCTGTGGACAGGTAGAGCATGCAATCAGGACTGAAAATAACTCTCCACTGTTCGCATTAGATATTGTGGTCGCCCGTTTGGAGGGAGGGTGGTGAAAATTGATTGGTGCTAGGCTCGAGCATCCATATTGGTAAGATGTCCGCCTGTTTAAGGAGCCACTACACGACAGGTTTTGCTGCATATACGCTTCCATGAAGACTATTTGAAAAATTTACACATCTGTTCTTTGCAATTGTTTTGTAATAGTAATAGTAAACTATTTAATGATTACAAGCACCACCCATGGGATATACAAAACTTAGTCTGTTTCATTACTACTAGAGCTGACACAATGAAATGTGTAGCTTGATCAGCAAAATAATGTTATGCTGACATTTATTATTTTCTGCGGAAAGAAACTGAAATCACTTGTTTTATACTTTATGTTTGGAAACGGGGAAAAAGTAATGAACAGTCATTAGGATCCTTTTTCACAAACAAAACATTGACTACACAGGTGGCTATACTTCGTTATCAGAAAGCAGTATCATGATCAGTTTTACTCTTTTAATTTGTTTGTCATTTTTCTGCTTGTTTGGTGGAAAGTGTTGTAATGAAACTTTTTCTTTTATCAACTTTTTTTCCACAAGAAGTACTGCATACACAATAGTAATGAGCACTTTCTTTCTTTCTTCATCCACTCTTGCAGCCATCGCATATCCTGTCAGGCGATTTACTGACCACAACAAAACTGCACATGGTTCAAGTATAAACCAGCAAGAAACCATATAAAAAACACATTGCCAGTCATGGGCCAGTAACTTCAATGACATTGTTTAAGGATGGTTTCCACGCTTTCAAGTTTGAGAGGCTTTCAAAGCGAAGAAATCTTTGATTGAAGTTGGCAGCACTTACACACAGCATGATGCAGTGACCTTGACCCCATGGCTGAGATCATTTGACCTTTTGCCCTGATGTTCGTTGTAGCGAACGACAAGGGAGATGACAGGCAGGGTTTCAAGTTTTTGAAAAATAAAAAGCCATCCTATCCACCTCAAACCTTGATCAGGACTGGTTTCGAATTGGCTCAAGGCTTAAAAAGTGTTTCAAGGCATTTGAAAGTAACACCTTTGAAACGTATAAACCGGCCCTTAACCACCACCTTTTCTGGTTTCTGCCATGTCCTGAAAGTTGCACCAGCATTCACTTGCGCTAAAAGGCTCTGCTAGGGACCCTTATAATTTGTTGTGTATTGACTTCCCCCTTGTAGGGAGATCCAATTCAATGGAATATTCCTATCTTCTTCCCAAAAAGATTTTAAGAATACATACCTAATTCATCAGCAGTTATAAATGTGATTCAGAATTTTTCCTTTGCAATATTTGTCACCACACATGAGGCCAATGCCAGAAATGCCTGATTGATGTCGAAAATTACTATTAGATTACATGCCCATAATTTTTTTATGCTGAGAACCTCAGTTTCCTCAGGAGACAGAAAACTTATGGTTCATATTTGGAAACACCTGTGTTTTGTTCATTTTATTTTTGCTTCACAAACATTTTTATATTCTCAGTTCCATTATCTTTTTGTTTTGATTTTCTTTGAGGGGAGATCAGGAATGCTAGTCACATAATTATATTAACATTACTTATAGATTTACCCAAGGATTAAAGAGTACTTAAACTTTGTGATAATAATAATAGTATTTTATTTCCCACATGCAACCATAAGACTTTGTCTTGGTGTCACAGACTAAAGCCAATCTAACAGTCAAATCCTAAAAAAGAATACCTAAATGACAATGGCACACTTGCACATACACAGCACCCTCAGTCATGCTGGAAGCGCACACACACCCCTCCACCCTCCACACACACACACACACACTGTTCCTTGAGATTTCCCATGTTGAGGGCAACTATCTAAGAAGGAGGGCTGGAGAGATAGGCTAGACTGGTTGTTAACCGATAGAGAGAGCCGCCTGTGGAAAGGAGTTGCGAAAACGAGCTTATATGCTAATATAGGGATTGATAAATATGTGCTATTCCATATTGTCAGTAAATGTCACGTATTGCATAAGACACAAAAAGAAAAAAAAACTGCTTATTGACTGTATTTTTTTATATGTCAGACTGTGTCTGAGATTGACATAAGATGTGAATTGTTCTGAAATTTATTTTTTTTTCTTACTTTCGCCAATTTGGGTTGAAATGCAGTATGTTGGGCCAGTAATGTTGGGATTATCGTTTGATAATTTATAGCGCTCTGTCCTCATTTGTTCTTTATTAATTATATTGTGCACCTTGAGGATTTCATGTATTTGTCCTATGTTGTGTTTGTGTCGGATCCCAGTCGTCAACATACGCTTAGTGAGCGAGCTGACGATATAAATTAGGGATTCGCTGTATGCACACGTGGTACACCGGGGGTTAGCTGTGTGAAGACTAGGGTCGTTTAAAAGAAAGGGATGGCAGATCTTTTTTGAAGATCTGCCATGTTCCTTACTTTCGACTCTCTCTTTGCTTAGTGTTTGGGTACGGTAGGCTCCCTTGGTTGCATACGTCAGCATACAGGTGTGTCTAGCGTATAAAGATTAATGTTAAACCCATGTACCAAGTACGGGTCAAAGGTTGCCTGAGGGGGTGGTATGCATGTCTGTCTGGTTGCTTAGTTATACTGTTATTACGGGCAAATAAGTCATAAATGTAGAAGTGTACTCTGCAGCAAAGGCCACATGCAGCTGTACAGCTTGTGGGTGACACTCCTTTCAGTTTTTGCACTACGTGTTGAAACTAATTGATACTGATTCACTAGCAAGGTAAAGGTGAAAAAGTATAACTCTGTTCTATTTACACAAGGCAGATAATGCATACGTCCTTGGTGATGGATTCATCACAGGTCAAAACAGTTCTTATTTGCACTTCCAGTTCAGAATATAGGTCAGTTCAGAGTGTCACATGAATAAGCATTTTGTGAAGTTGGGATTAATGCTTATACATACTAATTCGTCAGCTTCTGGTTGTGTCACTGCAAATGCAGATAAACTGCTTCTTCTTCCTGGATGTTTAGTTTTCCTTCAAGTGGACAACACCATTTTGTGTTAGCCTGCTTCAAATTAATGTGATTTTAATTTTTTTAACACAAGAGTGTGTAAACTTGTTGTGAATACTGTGGGATACTACTTCTGACAGAGAAAACATGGAGAATGAGAATTTACCTCTTATCATGAAAATTTTGGCAGCCTCTGTCTGCGCATCGGAGAGGGCAGCTAACATCATAAGGAGCATAATGAAAACAGGCAAATTGGGTATTGTGGAAAAGGTTATGGTCTAGTTTCAAAATTCCACGTAGTTAAGACAGATACAAATAGAAAATTGTCAAGTGTACATGCTGTTAAAGAAAAACAGTAAATTTGAACGAAAACATCATCAGCATGCAGGATGTTTGGGGGGTAGGGGAATATTTCTACATCCTTATCATATATGATCAAATGCAAGTATACCTGCTTTTTATCACCATGACACACTTCATTGATGGATTGCATTCTTTAATGGATTAATATAAACATAAGTCTTTACTGTGTTAACAGGCAAAGAATGATCTTCAGACAGAAGCTGACAGAGCTGCTCAGCGCTGCATTGTTGCTTCTCTCCACAGACAGTTCCCAAAGGTGTCCATCTTTGGAGAGGAAGTAAGATGGTGCATTTGCCCCTTTTATAAATAATAGTGGCGGGGGGGGG
>SMGT01010713.1:97565-109542 GCA_004794575.1 Lanistes nyassanus | reverse complement strand
ATAATATTTTTCTGAAGTATGCATCAGACAGTTCCTAGATATGTGTAAATTTGTGCGTTAATTACTGTTTTAATGGATAAATCTTGTTTTAAACATATGCATAAATACTAATATCCATTTGCAGTTTAGTTTGAGGACTATTGAGACTTTTTATTTAAACAAAACGTGGGCTTTTCTACATTTTTAGAGTCTGGATCCACAAGATGTTATTCCAGAGGAGCTGATTGAAGCAGAAATGAGCCCAGATGTCCTGAAGCATCCATGTCCTACAAGCTATCAAAACATCAAAGATGATGACGTGAGTGCTTTCGCATGCTGTACCTCTTCACATAATGTGTATGCAGAGTAGGACCAAAGGTGTTTATGATTTTAGAATTGTTGAGGTACATGAGAAAATGACTGACTTAAATAATGGGTCTAGGCCATAATTGTGTTTTACATTTTCACTTGACATTTTAGTTCAGCAGTTTTTGTTGACCTTAGTTTGCTTGTGCAGAATGATTAAAAAAAGCAACATAATCTGCTGCTGAAAATTAGTATACTTAAATTTTCATGGGACAGTTGTATGCCTGCATTATTTTCCATCCAGTCTTTGTACTATTAAGTCTCATTTAATGAAAACATGGTATCTCAATTTGCAGGTAGTGATATGGGTAGATCCTCTTGATGGAACAGCTGAATACACTCAAGGTATGGGTCTCCCCCAATTTACCCTTTTTGAAATATGGTTCCATGCCCTGTTTTGAGAGAGAGAGAGAGGTAGGTGAGGGAGAGAAAGAATACCAAACATGCTGACAACCATTTATTACCACAAGCAAACACGATGTGTAACTGTGCTGGATTGTCTCATCTCAGTCCCATGACCAAGGTCGTAGGAGGGACGTGCGGTGCAGTTTCCAACAACCTCTGCCATCCTGGTCCGTCTTCTGCCGTCTATAGCAAAACTGGGATGCCAGATGCTGTCCATTCCTTGATATTGTCAAGCCAGATTTTCCCCTTCCTTCCTCTCCAACTTCCGCCTTCCAGTGTGCCATTAAAAAAAATATTTGTGTCCAAACTGCTAAAGACTGTCTACGTTTTGTGTCGTGCTTTGTTTTATGTTCCAGGGCTCCTTGACCATGTAACAGTGCTTATTGGCATTGCTGTCAATGGTGTTGCCACAGGCGGTGTGATCAACCAACCATATTATAACTATCAAGCAGGCCCAGATGCTAAGCTGGGGCGATGTATATGGGGACTTGTAGGGCTGGGTAATTTTCTTTTTTTGCGTGTTCTTTGTATTTAGGCTTTTATTTTGCCTGCCATATAAGACTTTTATACATTCTTAATGTCATCTTGAAGGGTATGTAATGGGAGGAAACAAAGAAGAGAATGGCACTGAATGTGAAAAAAAGTTTCATTTGGTACATGTACGAAAATGATGTGATGTGTTGGTGAAAATGATCAAACCTGCGTAATATAGATCTTGCCACTTGTAACCATACTTTTCAAGTCATAGCTCGGGTTAAGGCAACTGTCTTGATATTTACCTAACTTGCAGTGGGATGTTAAGCAACAAAAAAAAACCAATCAGGTTAAGGTTGATGAGGACTAACCATATGATTGGATACTGTTGCTCTGTTTTATATGTATATATTATAGAGCCAATTGCTTCCATTCTAGTTCACGAAGTGATTCAGACAAGCTGATTTTACCTGTCCCAAGCAACTCATGATAAGCAGTTTTCAAACTATCACTCAGTTTCAGGAGTGGTATAAGATAGAATGTGACATTTTAAAGAAAACTTGTAAGATTTTTGGGGGGGAGGGTGCATAGGGTGGGATGGAAAGAATTGTGAGATTTAGGCTCAAGGAACACATAATCAGCAGATGTTATGTAGAGGTCTCAGGTTATCTTAGATTGTTGTATGTTTAATCACAGGAGCATTTGGCTTTGATCGGCAAAAGCCACCAGAGGGTGAAAACATCATTACCACAACTCGGTCTCATTCCAACCGTGCAGTCACAGAAGCTGTAGAGGCTTGCCAGCCTTCCAGCATACTACGAGTTGGCGGAGCAGGTCATAAGGTGAGAAATTTGTGGTTAGCAAGCATAACTGAGCTTCCATTAATTTGAAGTCCCTGTCTGGAAACCACAATGATGACAAAACCAGATTAAGATGCACACAAAGTATACTTTGTGCAAATGAATGCTCCCCAGTTTGGGGCGCCAAGAGGGAAATGGGCGTACTGCTGATCGAAGTTTATTTAAAGAACAATATTTATATGTTAAGCAGACAAATAGCAGCTACACATTGATAGATTCACGATAATCCCCCAAAAAATCCCTTTTTGTATGTCTAGTTATTGTTGTTGCTCATTATGTATGGAGGTGTTTGATGCCCGTCATCTGCTAGCATGCTAGCTGGCTACTCAAGCAGCTGTCCAATCAGATGGTGCCACGGCCTTCACCCTGTGCAGCATGAGGTGCATTAGCAGACAACAGGCACCAACTAAAATTTAAAAAAAACAATAACTACCCATTTACATCGACAGGCTCATAATAATCTAAATGGGCATTTAGATTATTATGAACCTGTCGATGTGTAGCTGCTATTTGTTGCTTAACTTTACATACTCTTTATATGAACTTTGATGGGCAGCATGCGTGTAGTATTTGTGTATACACTGTGAGGGGCCCATGAGGCTCGCTTGGCACCAAAATAAATCCCTGGTCTCGTTTTCGTAAAGAATTGGCATGGTATAATATACAATTCATTCTATAGCTGCAGCCTCCAATTGTATATATAGAATGAATTCTATATCAGTTTCTGCTCATAGCATACATAGAATAAACTGTCCTTATAGAATTACAATGGTTTAGTTAAAGAATTATATAATTATAGAATGAATTTTATAAGTAAAGAATTGATCCTATAGTTAAAGAATTGTTTAACTATAGAATGAATTCTGTCATTGTAGAATTAATTCTATATTTATAGAATGCAATTTTTTATAAACCATGAGCATTATACCCATTTCCCTCTTGGTGCCCCATAGTTTGTTGTGCCTTGATCCTTTCCCATTGCTCATGGGGGACTGCTACCCAACAGAAATATTAATGGTTGCTGGCACTTTGTAGAGGGTTTTACAATGATTTATAAAAGGGCTTAACAGAAATCAGTTTGATGGAAAGTGAAGCAACTCATATCTTCAGATTTATGAACCATTTTCCTTCAGAGTAGCCTCCCTTACACCACAAAAGAGGCGAAACAAAGATTTTTTCCTGACCACCATTTGGCACATTTTGGTTAAGTCAATGGGCTCCACCATCATGTGTGTTTAGTTTGGATACTTTGTCAATGCAGCTTTTTTGCACAAAATTCACACAAGATGGATTTCAGGTAAGAATAACTTCATTTGTCTTAAGCTTTACTTTTAAACAGTGTTGAAATTATGGGCGTTTTTTTACCTTTTTTGAAACATAACAGGGGAAGCCAGCATACATATGATGGAGACAGTAGGAGACTACAAGCAAAGTTATGGCTGTTTTATACCATTGGGAATGTGTTAATTGCTAGCCTTTTTTTTTTTTTGCTTTTTTTCTGCTTCAGGTTTTGCTTTTGGTAGAAGGCAAGGTTCATGCGTATGTCTTTGCCAGCAAAGGCTGCAAGAAGTGGGACACCTGTGCACCAGAAGCCATCCTTCATGCTGTGGGAGGGCAGCTGACTGACCTCTTAGGCCTCCCCATTCCATATCACTCACAAGCACCGTTTGGAAACTCCTCCGGTGTGCTGGCAACAATATCTAACCATGACTGGTATGTTAGTCAGATTCCCCAGGACATCCGTGAGATGTTTCAACCTGTGCCTGAAACCCCACAGACTCAAGCAAAGGTCTGAGTTAGGCCAACCTTTTGTTTAGAGGCAGTTTCACAAAACAGTTTAAGTATGTGGTCTTTTTGTATGTCTGTAACTCCATGCTTTATACTTTTGCTGCATAAAAATCCTGAGCTGGAACATGCAGCCATGTCGTCACTATAGTGAAAACTTGGCTTTGGTTCCACAAAGCAGTTAAAAGCAAGTTGCATTTTGCTTCATGCAATAACTAAAGCATCATTCCAGTTCTTAAAGTTTATTTATATTAACTGTATTTATTGTTAATGTTTTATTCATTTAAAATACACTTGGACAAGAAGTACCAGTACAATTATTAAAAATTACCCAATGGCTTCATAGCACAGATTTACACATTTTCATTGTGATGATGACCACATAATGGGGGATGCACAGGACTTCAAGTGACATTTAGTTGGCTTTCCTTTATTAAAGAAGACTGTATGTTTTGATATTTGTATCAAACATGCATCTGATATCCAGCATTTAGATTTGTTAGGTCAATATTCATAGTCTCGTTAATGATTCATGCCTACTTTGCAAGTTTTCAACTTGTTTACATCTAGGTGAAAGTGGTATAATATTGATCTGAAAATTCCTTTAGTGGTGTAATCTTTTTACTTGAAGTTTTTCAGATCTTTATCACTTCCTCAAGTGACGTGTATATTTCAGAAGTTTTCCTTTGATCATGGTTTGTACATCCTAAAGTGATACTGCATGTACCTATAATTATCAGAATGGTCAACAAAAAAACCCCTGTCAAGCGAGTGTTCATCATTGGTAGCGGTGTTAGCTTTGAGAGTCAAATTTTAAAGCCATGGGTTCATTTCATATTGTTTCAGCATTCATTTTTCTCTCATTTCATGCTCTGTAGCCATCCTAAGTCTACTTTCTAGAGAAAATGTTGAATGTTATTGGTTTCATTAAACAAAACGCATTTTCCGCAATGTTCAATACTTTATTATTAGTTAAAATGGCACGAGTATTTGTGAGATGGCTGTAAGTTTTCTCACGTTAGAATGGCATGGAGGGCGATATCAGACCTTCCTGCCCACTAATGTGTTTGTATTTTGTACTCCAGACTTGCTGGAAATGAATGCAGCAAATGCAACTAGCAGACCAAAAAATAAGCCTTATGTGAACCCATATTTTCATGCACGAGAAAGAATGGAACAAAAGTGAGTTTGTCTGCAAAGATCACTGACGGTCTGGTGGCAGTGCAATTTAGGGAAGAAATGGTTGGTGAGAAAAAATATACAAAGACGTCATTGCAGGACATTAACTCTTTGGGGACACCGCAGACGGATGTCGATCGACGGCCGACAGACCGTTGAGGCCACGCAGATTGGCACCCGTCGACAGATTCAAAACTTTGCAGTGACTAATTTAACGGTATAAGGGAAGTAAACTTTGTATCGTTGTAAAGCTCTATCATCGGTTGTTTCTCCTGCACTGTCTAAATGAGTTTCGGAAACAGTTTCGGCTAGCCAACCAATGTTAAGTGCAGTGACTGACCGGTCTACTTCCGTCAGTCAAAATGGCTACACGTGCGAAAAGAATCTTTCGTCTATCTGCGGCCCTGAGTTTGTGAACTTCAAGGGTGGAATTACGTTTTAATTCAAAGTGGAACCATTCACCAACAGATTCAAAGTGGAATACTCCTGATGATTGGATTTATTTACCTGTGGGAAGTGGTCAAGCAGTGAAACCTCCTTTTGGTTCAATTTTTTTTGTGTGCAAAAAGTGACTACATTTGGCACCAAATAGTAAGTACTATTTAATATTTCTAACTAAAAGTGTTGTTTGCATTGGAATGTAGAAGAATAGATCTTTCTAAACATGTAAACTAGATTAGTGTGCGCGTGGTAGTTTTTAAGGAGTATTATTTTTAAAAAACGGGTAAATCTATGCGGCCTCTATGGTTTCTACATAGGTCTTAGCCTGTGTCGCGAAAGAGTTAAATCATCTTCCTATAATCAAATTCAAGGGACCCCTGTAGACCAGTAATCTTCTGTTCTACATTTACACATTGGAAGTTGAAGGTAATTCAAGTACACACATATTTTTAAAGGTACATATATTTTTCTAAAACGTTGCTTGCCATTGGTAATTTAGACCACACTAGCTTTTAAAAATAGACCAGCTTTTTGCTGGTAGTGCATTAGTCTTTTTGGGAGTAGAAAGGTCTTGAATATATTTGTCAGCATGATTGTTGAATAGCAGCTTTTTTTTTTTTGTATGATAGTGTCAGGCTAATTACAGATGATTGGTTAATAAATGATGGTGATGAGGGATGATGATAACGGATATTTGTAGAACATTTTCTAGAACTTAATTGCTTAGCATTAATTTCCCCAGACCATATGTATTCTTGGTCTCACACACTTGAACTAGTGAACACAAGTTTTAGGAATTATGATTGTGCTCTGCACTCATGCATTAGTCTTTATTTCAGTGAATAAATTACAGCAAGTGGTAAGACCACGACCAATTAGCAGCACCTCACTTCTACACCATCACGTGAGTTTAACTCAGTCCTTTGGTGTTCTTTCTCCTACCAGTTCAACATGGACAACAGTTCAACAGCTTTCTCATTACTTCCCCAGTGTCTCTTGCACACACATTCATGCATACATGCACATGCAGCCTCACACACACAGGCACACACAATTACTTTGAGTGAGACTGACCCCGCAGTTCATATGGCCCTCTACTTGGAGTCTCACTAGTAGATCCTGAAGTCCGAGGCCTTTTCTTGCCTTTGGCGTGAAGTTCTGAGCTGGATGCAGATGCTGATCTTTCCCGTGGCAGACAGGACGACAAAGCTCTACACCCCCTGGAGATATAAGTGGAATCTTTTACTGCCTTGTCCACTCTCCTGTACCCTGTCAACTGAAAGCCACATACTAGCAAGAAAGAGGTAGGGTGAGGAGGGGCAATTACCTACCTGTGAGTTTAAAAATAAAATAGAGCTGGGGTAGGTCACAAACTATGAAATAATGCAAGAAATAAATGTATTAATTTGCGAAGGCACACAGTCTCGAATAGCCCCAGAACAAGGTTATAAAAAAAACAAAGATCCACAGCAACATTAGGAAGAAACCTGGACTGATGTACCCAAGAAAACAGTGGCTGATTTAAATGCAAGTGCGGCTGAGTAATTGGATAAAGCAATGGCCTCCAAAACTCCAAAATCTGGGCAAAAAAAAAAAGGTCAGTTCAGGATACAAATAACAAAAAGTATAGGGCTCCCAACTTGTTTTGAAATGTTGCATGCAGTAAACTTCGACCTCTGAACTTGTCTGTTAAACTTGCACTACAAAGGGACTGTTTCCTTGTGTGAATAAATGTACTCACATCAAATGATCATCCAACTCCCATTCCCACACTTGGACATCACAGTGTGCATTGGGACACACCCTCACACCTAGACACCTCATCATTTCTTGATTGTCTTCAGGTATTTCTGGTCTGCAGAAAGAAAAATTATTTTATTGCTTCATCCTTTTCTCTCTCCCCCTACAGCTGCCCCCCTGCCCACCCCCACAAACCTAAAAAATTAAGGATCTTGCAACAATCCCTCTGGGCCTAAATTATTATTGCATCCAGGGTATTTTGTTGTGTATTAATCTTTGTCTCACCTCTTAGTAGGAAATGAATGAGGATGTAAACACAACGGACACTTTTTGAAGGTATCCCGCAAAGCACCATTTTCATCATATAAACATCTGGCACAAACATGATGCTGGCACAACCCCCAGACTGTTTGTAAGCATGGGCAAAGGCAAATCATACAGTTGAATCTGAAACAGGCATTTGTATTGCATACTCGCATAATCTAATAAGGCAGGTGTTCACCATTATTTTATAAAGATAAAGAATATATAATAAAAACAGTGTTGAAATCTGAGCACTATAAAGTTAACTGGTTTACAATTTCATGTTCAAATAGTGGAGCTTGACAACAGGTTCTGCCTTCTAGCTCTGAACATCAGATCACATGCTGCTAGAGCAACAATGGTGTGACTGTTGCTCTGCATGGGGATCTGCAACTTAATACACTTCACTCAGGGCTGAGAGTATTTACACGTTGACGTAAAGCACCAAGCCCAAGGCTAGATCAATACAATACACACTGATTCTGTGACTGATGTCTTGCAAAGTCAAATCTTTTCAGTCTCCAGATTTTAATATTAAATTTGTATATAACACCTCGGCATGAAAGAAAAAAGAATAAGGATGGAGCTTTGATGCTAATAAAGGCAGATATAAAACGTATTAGCTGTGATTTGGGGTGGAATGACAAAGGTGCTTATATAGTGTATGCTGGTGTCCATTTTGTGAATCACTGAATGCACCAGCTACAGGTGTGCACATCTGTTTATGAGCGCCTTTGTTTGCTCATAATTATACTTTATGTGCAGGGGTGGGGAATTATATTTTACTCCATGGTCTACAATAATCTTTTACTTGTGTATTCATTTATGTAAGAACTTAACGAATTACACCTATGACGAATCCTGCTGAAGACAGCCCTGACACTCTTGCAGTTCGCAGTAAATCAACATGATTGACTGACGTCTCGTTTAGATTTATCATCTAGATCAACGTTGAGCACGCAAAGATTATCAAATTTATTCTGCATTTTGCAAATCCTTATCGATTATGGCATTTAGATTTTGAGGTCTGGTAATGCAGATTATGGCACAGCACTATTTCGAGATTCAGATAGCGCGTTTTTTGCTCTATATATTGTCAACGTTCATATTATTATCTCTGGTATCGCATTTCTTGCAACGCCTGAAACCCCCCCAAAAAACCGTTTATGATTCTCTTGAGATCAACTTCTACGCCTCTACGCTAATAATAGCTTCGCTCAGTATAAACAAGGAGAAAAGTGAAGAAAATATTTCCTTCATACCTTTGATCATAGAGATCTTGTTTTGATTTTGAGGTGGATAATGACTTTGTTCGTGGTCTGAGGTTCATTTTCGAACAAACAACAAGAGCTTCAACGTCTCGTTGTAATCCGCGCGTCTGCCAATCACGTGACAGCCCATGTGATCGGTTCTACGCAGGTCCGTGCAGACGAGCAAACGTAATTAGAAGTCCGTATAATCAGAGATAAGGACTCTTACTCCTTATCTCTGGTATAATGTTATTTTAAAGGAAGGCGTAATACCAAGATGAACTCTTATAAGCCTTTGATGCTTAGCTTACACGAAATTTACACTTAGTTACAGAAAATTTGAAAGCCTGTCTGAAATATCGTCTGCACGTTTCTGGCGGTCGTAAAAGTTTGGGCAGACAGTGTTAGGACTAGCAGACATCAATGATTCGAATGAATCGGACATAATTCGAGGTCTATAGATCTATAACAATTTTAACGGAAAATTTGGATCTTGTGTGATTCTTATTCCACTCCACAAAAACTTCACGCACACCCACGCCCATGACCCGCTCTCCACAACTCCGTAAAACCTCAACCAATAATTTTACAGTGTTGTTAAGTGCTGTTACAAAAATAGAACTAATGTAAACTTTTCTGATTTTTCAAAAGCTCGGCGTACTTGTGAAGTCTGTGCAATGTGAACATTATCAGTGTCTAGCTGTCAGTGCTACTGTTTTGTTAAGCAGAGATATTTTGTAGGCTTTACGTTTAACGCAATGACCCACAACAGAAGGATTTGCGCGTCACGCCTGTACATCATAAGAGTGTACTTATGACGGTCGCTGCTAGACGTATAGAGGATACAAATACCTCTTTGCCGATTGGGTACATCTTACTTAGCATGTACGTATAAATCGTTTTTTGTTAGGGTAAATTCAGTAACTCAGAATAAGGCGAAATGGAGCAAGGATACACAATTATGTCCAACACCAACGCAAACAGCTTGCGAATGGATGGCTTCGTGACTGTACCCCCTCTGCCTGTTGTGAGCTACGCTAATGACGGTCACAACTATTTGACCATCACAAACGCAGGTTCTTTGCCTCAAAGTTCTGGTAGCATTAATAGAAAGCACGACGAGGGATCATTTCCTCGCGTCGATTCAGGTAAGACTCCAGTGCCACTGTGGTATACTGTGAAGGACTGATGAAAGTATAATGATCACTATCAGTATGATGATTGTGACATTTATTTGACGACGACATACGAAAATCGTCATAAGCAACCCCTAATTACAGTTCGTATGTTTTTCTCGCCCTTGAACTAACGCGAAACAACGATTGTAAACAGTTGCATCCCGTCAGCTTAGAATCATACGTTTTAAGAAATAGGAAATTCTTGATCCTATGTAGCTTTATCAATATATTTTAGGCAGATAGAGAGAGAAAAGCATACATTAATCATGTAAATACTGAGCTATTATTGTAAACTTAGCCTTCAGCATCAATGCTATAAATGTTTCCCAGTATACATGTGTACATATACATACAAGACCATTTTGAATTTGATGCAAATTTTTAAATCAAATTTGCATGCAGAAAAATAGGATCCAGCATTATTTTCTGTAGAAATTGTAAGGTACTGGTGTCTGCATTTGAGCACATTTTATTTAAGGTTTTGAATCAGCATCTTCAAGTCCATTATCAGGAGAGGACACTGCAGTTGCCAACAATGCTTCATCTTCAGCATATGAATACATCAACCCGAGAGACTTATACTTGCACCCACTGTATGTACAAACAGCATGTTACAAATGCAGTGTCTTTGGCTACTTGTTATAGATGTACAAGTCAAGGAAAAACATATCTTTTTTGCATCTTACTGCAAACTGGAAGAATATTTTTGTAATAATCATATTTTTGCAAGAGGTTTGCCATCATTTTAACTTGTAAATTTCATTTTTATTACTCTGATCATATATAGGTTTCAATATATATATATAAGTCACATCAGCCTCACAGCTTTTGTATTCATGACATTGACATTTGGTGGTCCTGTTGTGTTCAGCCCTCTTACCAAATCATCAGAAGAGAGTGATTCCTCAGCAAGAACACAAGCAACAGTGACAACCACCACTGCCTGCTGCTTTCCAAATACAGACTTTGATGATTCACCACACTGTCAAACTGGCACAAGGTAATTAAATTAGGTATATACACATTCATAATTCTTACCTTACAAATGTGGCCTGCACTGTCATTTGTTCTTATAATCTTTTGTACTATTTTATCTGATACGTGCTTTAGTTCATCACCTTACTGATGTAAAACTCTGGGTTTTTTTCAAATTTGATGAAAAATGGAGACTTGATGTTTGTTAGGGCTTGACTAGAATTTCAGCAGATGTAGCTCTTGTGTTCAGTTTATCATGTCTGTTACAGGCAAAGATCTAACCCAGTGTATCATTCAGTGCAAACCTCGGACACTCGAGTGCACACAAAACAGTCACAGCTCACTCAGCAGATGAGGTTACAGAAGCAGGTGCGCTGTCTGTGGATTGCTGTGGTCATTCTCATCTTCGTCACAGTTTTCATTCTTGCTCTGTCTGTATATACCCTGTCTGGGGCAGTTGCAGGTAAGTCCTGTTGTGTCCATGATCTGTCTTATCCTTAGCTTTTTGCTGGAAGACATCTACAGCAAAACAGTTACAAGTATCATTACCTGTCAACGCAGAAAATAGTTTTACAAAATGTACCAGATATATATGAAATAATGAAAGAAGAGTTTGAGTGGTGTTACATAAAGTATATCAGTGGCAGATGAGGAGCCCAAAACTTGAAAACACTTTCTTCATTTCAGATCTTCACAGTCGCCTTCACGGAAAGGACAAAAGGATAAAAAGTCTGGAATCAGAGTTCTTAACTCTGTCAAAACAGGTGATATGGTCACTTGTTGTTCTTCTTGTTGTTCTTCTTGTTGTTCTTCTTGTTGTTCTTCTTCTTGTTGTTCTTCTTCTTTCTTACATGGATGGATGGCTTTAGTTGGAGTAAAGAGTAGAGTAATAAGAACAACATATTCTCACATTAGATATGCTAAGAAGTGAAAATAATTGCAAAGTTGAAATACAACTCCAACAAAGATACTGGCAGTGCTCAAACATAGCCGTATCCAGACGCATGTGCCCAAGGGAACTTACCGTACCCAAACATGTAGC
>SMGT01010713.1:67236-97447 GCA_004794575.1 Lanistes nyassanus | reverse complement strand
ATGGCAGATCTTTTTTAGAGGATCTGCCAAGTTCCTTTCTTTCGGCCCTCTCTTTGCTTCGTGTTTGGGTACGGTAAGCTCCCTTGGGCACATGCGTCTGCATACGGCTGTTTGAGCGCTGCCAGTATCTTTGTTGGAGTTATCTTTCGATAATTTAAGTGCTCTGTCCTCATTTGTTCTTTATTAATTGAAATACATCTATCAAAATTGTCTATAATGCTGTGTATTATTTACTTGCATGTCCTTTAATGCATTAGAGAAGTTCTTTTGCTTTGCGGTGATGTCTTTAGTAAATATAGTGCAAGAAAAGGTCAAACAATTAGACTTCTGAAAAGTTAGTTTTAAAAATTTCCCCAAAGTAGAAAGTTATTGAACTTACAAAGATTACAGATTATAGACCACAATGTTAACAGATTCTTTCACATAGGTTATCAGTTCAGAGATATTTTGTTAAAATGATGTCTTTGACTTTCAGATCAAGTTAATGAATTACATACAAACTGGTAATGCATCGGTGAGTATTTGTAAATATATGGGCGTGCATGTTCTGTGTAGACACCATGAAACAAATACTGTAATTTAAAGACAGTTGAACTGGGTTTGTTTAGATGTAAATAGAACTAAGCTAAGACATTCAGTGATGAAACAGAAAATTTCCTGCTTTGATTATTGCATAATTTAATAATCCTGTGTGTATAATGGGGTTGCATTATGCTTTAGTTCTAATTATCTGTGTCAACCACCTCTGGTCTGATGGTTAAAGGCCCTGCCTCCGAGGGGGGATGTCGGCAGTTTAGGCTTCAGGCCATGTTATACCTAAGACTTAAAAACTGACAATCTAGTAGCTGCCCTTCCAGACACCTGGCTCTATAAGGAACAGGACTAGGACTGGTTGGCCTGGTGTCAGTATAATGTGAGTGGGTGGCACTGAAGGCTGTGTTGTCGCAGCAGTCCCAATGTGGTAGCACGTTGAGTTGTCTCAAGCAACACCGTCCTGATAAGCACTTCATCTTCGACTGGATGTTAAGCAACAAAAACCTTACTGTCTGTTTCTGCTGTTCAGTACTTGCCAGAGAAATCAGGTGGAGCATCATACATAATGGAAGCACAGTCATACTTTGCCAAGAGTCTGGACAATTTAACTTCACAACTTCAAACCATCAATTTAACTTTACACAGGCAACTTCAGAATATCAGCCTAATTCCTGGACCCCAGGTGTGTTTCTTATGTTGGACATAAATACTCTGTATGTTCATGTATGCATGGGTGGGGCATGAGGGCGAAAGAATAAATGAAAGTGAAAGGTTGAGAAGTGAGGCTACCTGAGAGGCTAGAAGGTTAAGATGGTGGTTATGAAACCTGAAGGGCATAGGCTAGGGTTACAATGCAATGAAAACCCCACATCTTTACAACCGTGGTTTGTTAAACATGTTCATGTACTGCTAGGGGCCTCACTGGATGTGTAGAAACCAATTTTTGGTGGTAGATTTTCATGTGTTGTCTATTTCTTTACACTTCCTGCAATTCTAATGAGTATAAAGAAGAGGAAATTTTTCTGGGACTTTTTTTTTAATTATAAGACCCATGTTTAGAGCATTATGTTCTTGGCACAAAACAGAAAGCAAGCAGCGCTGTAGATAGGGTGTGGTGCTGATTTCAGGGCCCCCCTGGAGCAGGTAATCTGAGCTTGTGTCAGTTCCGTAGACTGACATCCAGCGTGGCAGTGGGTGGTGGGAATTCCTCCACTTCCTACGTGCCAAACCCTGGGGACCTGGAGGTAGAACACCCTAAGAATGTTCTGATACCTAACATTTGTGTTAGAGACAAGATCATGTTATTCTCATATTCTCTCCTATTCTCATGGGGGGTGGGGGGAGCAGTAGTAAGAATTCAGGGTCAAATGTGAGTGTTCAAAACCTGTTACGTGACAGGTGTTGTGATAGATACAGTCTTGTAATTACAGATACATGTAGCAGAGACTGTTTTCTCATAATGTTTGATGATTGTTGGAATTAAAGCAAATAGTAATGTTCGCACTATACTGGCAGCACAAAAACTTAAGTATTGTCTGTTGAAACTTTTCACAGAACAACATCGTGATGTCAGTAGCTTGTGATGTGAGAGGAGGCAACCAGCAGTCGGTGGAGGTCAACATTCTTTCTGGAAACAAGTTGCAGTATCGCTGTCGCTGTGATGGTGAGAAACCAGGAGAAAGTCATCGAGATTGTACTATCCACTATTTGTTGTGTCCTCGGTTCTCTTAGAGTTTGTTCCTCAGGAGAGCATTGTCTGCCATCTTTTTTGTTTGGGATTCTTTGCTCAGGATGATCAATGCATTTAAGACTAAGCGACCAGTTAATGTATGCACAACTGCATACATATGACCTCACCTTTATGCACAAGTACATGCCTGCACATGTGCACACACACGTAAACACATACACAAAAACAGAACAGTGAAACAAAGCACAAAAAAGACTTTCAGAGCTTGAAACCACAAGTCGTTCAGAAATACCTAGTAAAACATTTCTTAGAAATACTGGCTGCAACATTGTTTTGTTGCCCCAAAGAATGATTCCTGTATAATCTATTTTGGAGACTAGTCATTAAAAAGTTTTGTAAGATGTCCCATTTCACATTTTGAAAATACTCAAAGTCTGGTTTGTATTTACTTGTATTTACTGCTCCACTAGGAGATACTGGAGCAGAGATTGTGATGTTTTATTTTTTTGCAAGGATGTATAAAATACATGCCACTTGTACAAAAATGAAGTTTCAAGTTCCAAGAGATAGGGAAAAAAATCCCAGTGAACTCATACAGTCACAGTGCAGAATTGTGATTTGTTTTCTCCATTTGTTCTCTGGTTGTGTATGATTAGTAGATTATTGTTGTAGAGTGGGATACAGATGCCCTGAAACATTGGAAGGACAGATGATTGCATTTTAATGTTTGTAAAAGCTTTCTATGTGGATAAGCAGGGTAACGGCTGACATGGTGGAACAAGAATGCAGTCAATGGAATCATCTTAACTATGCACAAGCTTAGCTTTGCAGTGTGCCAGGGCAAACAGTTTCTACGACTGTACATGTTTTGACATATATTTTTACTCATAGCTTTATTTTTCTACCAAAGAGCTTCCTTATTGATGCTAGTTATCTTCTAAAAGGCATGTGCTGATCTTCATGTGGTCACTATTTCCAGAGCAGTATAAAAATGTTTGGTTGTGGTAGAACTGTAGTGGTTTTGCCTGTAGTATCCAGACCCAGTAGAATATTGTAATAGTGCTGCACTTGGCCTTAGCGTCCACAGTCCAGACTAGGTAGAATATTTTAATACTAATGGCACTTGCCTGTAGTGTCCAGACACGGTAGAATATAGTACCAGTGCTGCACGTGCCTGCAGTGTCCAGAGCAAGTAGGACATTGTAATAGGACTGCACTTCTTTGCATTGTCAGGGCCTCCATTTTTCATCTGAGCTTTGTGGAATATAGTTATTTTTAACCACATAAGCTTTCAATGATTGCTGAGAGCAATGCTTAAAGAGATTTTTTTTAATGCTATGTAATGGGTTTGTTTGTTTGTAGCAATGTATGTACAATGAGAGGTTGAGGGATTACAGTCTCTGTGCATTCAGATTTTGTTGTCTGCCGTCAGACAAATCTGTGTATCTGCTTCTGAATTTGTAGAAAATGGTAGCTGTTGGCAGCAGATATTACCACATACAGCCTTTAGCCTTGCAAAATGTTTGTCTTCTTCACTAACATAATGAATAGTTGGTGTATTTGACATTCTTGCTTGTTTAGTCTGATCTGGTGATACATGTAGTAACTGTGTTATACTTAATTGTAACTGGTTTTTTTTAATTCTCCCCCATGAGTTTTGATAAAGAGATGGAGAAAAATGAATATGCTTATGTTTAGGTGCTAATCATGCAGTCTAAAACTGATTTGTGTACCCTCAGCAATTGTTTGGAAACCCACAGAGAACGTTCGATGCTTTCACCTGTTGTTTGTATGTAGTGAGTTCCATATAATTGATATTATGTATGTACTTCTTGCTGATAATGTTGTACAGTTTCCAGATATTACGATTTTAAAGGCATCATTTACAAAAGCAAGCGCTATAATGTGGAATTCAGTTAGGAACATTCCATTTGTTGTCAGAATTCTGTTTGTACTTTTATTACTCTTTTTTACCCCCATACATTTTAAATGGAAATCTTTTGTAGAACAGCAGCAGAAATTTGCCCTGCCGTGACTTACACAAGTAATAAAATGGTTTACATGCTATTTGTGTGGCATCATTCATGAACAAGTAAGGGCTTAATTTTTAACATTTCCTAGCATCAGTCAGTTCATCAGGGTTCACTGTTACATTTCCTAGCATCAGTCAGTTCGTCAGGGTTCACTGTTACATTTCCTAGCATCAGTCAGTTCGTCAGGGTTCACTGTTACATTTCCTAGCATCAGTCAGTTCGTCAGGGTTCACTGTTACATTTCCTAGCATCAGTCAGTTCGTCAGGGTTCACCGTTACATAGTCCCCGATGACCGACGCCTCAGACGCCAAGAGGACTGTCATACTACACCGGAAATCCTGTACACTATCAATGAGTGCTTCACAGCACTGCCCACAGTCGGCTTCTGCCAGTCAAGTCGCTTTTTGTGTTGACTGCGTGTACAACAGCGCACTTGTCCTGGTGAAAAAAAAGCGGCTTTATCAACCAGTCGAAGTCCAAGTTCACTGAACATGATGCGCCATCTGCGACTTTGCAACAGCTACTGAAGTCAACTTCGCGCAGTAGTGAGCTGCGTACTTGTTTGTTGTTGTTTGTTTTTGTTTTTTTAAGGTTGAGTTTTTTGTGCTTTTAGATAATAACACGGCTTTATTCGGGCAAATGTGCGTGGTTCCTATAATTGGCAGAACCTGGCGGCATGCAAGGCGGACTAAGGCGCACGTATATAAGTTCGGTCAGAAAGGTTAGAAAAACCCTAATTAAGGAAGTCCAGTTAAAGCCCTCGGCCCATCCCGCGATTCATCCTGCTGCATCTGAGCCATCCACAGTGCAACTTCAAGTTCCTTGTTATACAAGCGTATATTCTGAGAAAGTATTACGTATATGCATAGAGGTATATGCATCTATGTTATAATTGACAACTACATTCGCAGCTTCCAATACAAGGCGTACAAGAAATCTGCATTTCCGTATTTTCAGCCCCATCAAACCCCATCAAAACTGCTTGGTAGGGGTACTCAGAGCCTTTCTTGTGATCAGCCCCTAGCGTACAAACCTGGGGGTGGGGGGATGTTGGAGAGGCGGGGAACGAGCAAAACGGACAGGTACTTCTGGGTGTGCCTTTGTTCATTCGCAAAAGTAGACGATAATGAAACGGACAGGTCTGCAGCAAAAAATTAAGAGCTCTAGCACGCTCATGTTGAGACATTCTGTCATAAAGGACGAGAGATGGAATTATTTAGCTGTGCTTTACGCGTACAGTTCCGGTGTCGGCCTCTGAGGTCAGCTCCGCTGTGGGAAAACCCGAGGCCACTGCAATTTCACTTTCTCAAAAGAACGGAGTAGAGCTTGAGACATGTCGCGTCGACAATTTTTCTTTGGCGCCTCTCACCAATTAAGAATGTTTTTCACTGGAATGGGGCCGGGCAGTTGGGAATTTCCATAAGAGCATCAACACTGACTACGGTGTGCGTAACACAGACGTAGAAAGATAACTTTAGAGAGACAGTGTTTCCACCTCGCGGTGATTTCTCACAAAGATGGGGATGGGGTCATATTACTAGGCTATGCACTGAAAGAACCACCAGAATGATAGCGGCAGTAAGATGGCCAGTGCGGACGGACAGTTTAATGTGGGGGGGGGGGGGGGGGNNNGGGGGCAAAAGACCTATCATGAAAACAAGATTGAATGTCTACATGCAGCGTTAAAAAAGTATAATGCATCTTAGGATACCCTCGCTCACCGCAAGATGGGGCCTAGAATAGACTTCGGCTGATGGACATGCACAAGACAAGATTTTTTAAGTGTTTACAAGTGCCATACATATCATTAGTGGCAGCCAGACGCACGCGTTTGCACACTGGCAAAGCCGAATGTGTCCTGACCACATTTGTAAGTACTCCAACATGGTGCAAAGGGCAAAGGATAATGAGCATAGGACGGAATTCGAAATGTACGAGGGCAAAATCAAAACACACTTAAGTACAGGGGTCGGGGTGAGTAGGTGAAAGAGGACTATAATGATCTGCTTTGAGTTATATTCAAGCTATATGGAGGACTATCCTAAGAATTTAGGACCCATTTTCTGGATTTTCTAGTATTTGCTGTCCGATTCGTCATTTGCTCTGATCGAATCATTTGTCGCCGAACAAGAAACTCGTGAACAGTAGGCTACGGTTTTTAAATTGTTACGTTTTCCTCTACAACCTTGCAAGAGTCGCGTAATCTAGACTCCCTGTTGTACACGGGATGTTTTGCAGCAGTCACCAATTACAGCTAGAACCCAGATAGATGGAATCACTTTCACGTCGGTTTTTATCTGGGAAAGTGAGACCAGGGTGCTCAAACACTTGAGTGTGTCGGCGTGACATGCGAGCCGAAGACCGGGCAGTACGCGTGGGCCGGCCAGAGCGAGAGAGTTGGGTATGAGGCCAATAAGTTTATGTTATTGCTGCTTAACATTGACTCTCAAATGTGTAACGAGGCGCCTGTCAGGACGGTGTTGCTTGAGACAAGTTAACATGCTGCCGCAATCACACTCCCCTCCCAACTTCTCCTTCTCCACACCGAAGTCGTGCTGGATCCGCCTACACATCTTCAACCCTAGTAGATGTACATATACTATTGTCATTGTCCTGCAAATGCATCAACTTCAGCTGCGTCCCAACCATATTACGCACACCCCCTCTTCAGGGTCGTCTTCTCCCCTCCCCCTCCCGGAAAGGAAGCGCTTGAAATTCTGAACAGCTGCCACTTACGTGCGTTAATATTAACTCCCTTGACACACACCGGATTCCCCGATAATTTACTTCAGTCCGGTGCTAATCTGGGGACGATCTAGCAACTCAGACTTGGTGCATTACTTTTAAAAGTGACAGAAACAAATACGGTACAATTTTCAGAACAAAGAATAAACGGTTAAATCATTTCTGTATGCAACGACTGATTTTATTACTCGACCCCACCTCGCTTCTGTCTGTGTCTGTCTGTCTGTCTGTCTGTCTGTCTTGGATCTCTCTCTTTCTCTGTCTGGTGTAGACACATTTTTGAGGAGCTGGCATTGATTTGATACCAGTCCTTATACGTCTCGTGCAGCAGTCGCAGCTATTGTAAAGCAAACCCTCTGCTGCAGATTTTCTGTCCTCTATAGTTGATTCCGGTCGATCGCTGAATCTAGAATTTTGACCGGTCGATAACCCCGGCCCTAAGGCTGTGGCAATTAAGGCAATGACCAGATATTCATCCTGCATTAAATTCGACATGACAGTACGTGTGTGTGTGTGTGTGTCTGGGTGGGTGGGCGCGGGGTGGGGGTGATGGTGGGGTGGGGCGCTGCGATTGAACAGTCAAATGGCGCTAAAGGGAATGTCTCACTGTGGCAAAGATCAATGGTATCGAGAACGAGCCAACATACGTCAGGCACACACGTCACTGCAGTCAGCCTGCCTGCCAAAGTACCAATAACCCTCATAAAGCGCACCGCCTCCTTCGGGAGTGTAGTTAAGCACCTGCGTGCAAACGGAGAGAGACGGGGCTGCACATCTTCTGTCGTCGGTTGATCACCCATGGAGATGATCTTAACGCGGCCTCCATCACAACCAAAGATCGATCCAGAGTAGCGCCAGACGCTACACGTGGGGAGTCTCACATCAGACCTATTACATAAGCTGGAACAGGTCTGCTGTCCCCACACAGGTTTTCATTCTGCATACTGATGAACATCTTCCCCACATCGTTGACAATGAAATGGTTGCGTATTCCTCTGCTCCCCCCTCCAGTTCCTCCCACAGAGAAGTACAACCGACACCCTCCCTGAACCCTTTTTACGACCAAGCACGTGCGACGTTAAACAGATTCGCCCATTCAGTTCTTACTCAAGCCTTTGCTGGTAGTACGCATAGTAGGCGATTAGCGACGTCGGCAACAATGGTGTGACTTCATAACATGCGTTAAGACCGGAAGTAGCATGGTTGTTTACACGTCGCCACGCTACAGCGTGACGTCACAGCGCACGCTGTCCGAGAGGGCATTCCCGCGAATAACATCTGCACTGCCCTACAGTCTACAGCAGTTTTGGTGCCATCATCACTGTATGCCGTTACAGCACCCGACTTTTGAGAATGGAAGTTAACTGGGCTCAAGCGGAAACTCCAAGGGTGGAGTAAGTAATCAAGTTTCGCGCAGAAAATGACGACAGGACGAGATGTAGCAGGCAGGACGGCTGGCGCCCACGTTTGACTCCTCCTCAGTCATCAGGGTGTGGGTCGGGCCTGACTAAACAAATCGACAAATTTTCGAATTGTGCGAAATGCTGATGTGACAGATACACTAAAATCATCGTGGGAAATCTACTTGATGCGACTTCTGTGATGTGGGATTAAATCAAGCGGCCAGAAATATAGAAACTGCACAGTGCTCCTGACGTGATATAGTTCATTCCCGGTTTAAGATTACGAAAAACTACATTTATTAAGATCACCGAGCGTAACCAGTGCAGTAGTGCTGAGCTTGCACGTTGACGTTCCAGCACTTACTACAATGGGGTGCGCGTCTTCAGCAGTGGGAGTTGAAGTCAGAGGTGATGGGGATGACATCCCGCAGAATATTGACAGTGTGAGTGTTGCGCGCAAAGAAACGTCCCATCACCGACAGGCTGTGACGGAGATTAAACGTGGCAAGCAGCTCCGTGCTGTCGACGACAACGCTAATACTCTGGGAATCGTTAGAAACCCGCGTGAGTAGTCGGGCTGTGTGTGTGTGTGCGTGTCATGTGTGTATCGTACGTGTGTGTGCGTGCGTGTGTGTATGTGTTGTGTGTGTGTGTATTGTGTGTGTGTGATTGTATGTGTGTGCATGTCATGTGTGTATCGTACGTGTGCGTGCATGCGTGTGTGTGTGTGTGTGTGTTGTGTCTGTGTATTGTGTGTGTGTGTATGTGTGTGTTGTGTCTGTGTATTGTGTGTGTGTGTGTGTCTGTATTGTGTGTGTGTGTGTGTTGGGGCAAGGGCAATAAAAAAGGTAAGGAGATTTGGGGAAGTGGTCTGGACATCTAAGATTAAAGACTTATATTCCCCTTCCACCTTGTTAATAATAATAATAATATTTATTCAGTTTTTTTGAGGCCATTCCACCATGTTTATTACCTGTATAAAGGCTGTATGCCTTTTATAATAGTGGAAATTATGTGCATTTGGGACAAGGTTAGTAATAATTTTGGATTTTACCTTTGCCCTTTTGCCTTTTCGCAGTGCCAAAACCAGTTGCATTTGACCTTTCCCTTGAAGGCCAAAATACAGAGCTTGTATTTGCCAGGCGACCTAGGCAACTGCAGGTGAGATGAGAACTAAAATTACATTTTCTTTTCATTATTATAGGTTATTAACTATTTAAATATGTTGTGTGATTTTTGATTCACAAATTATTTTGACTCTTCAAGCATGCAAACTAGTCATCTTATGGGAAATATGGAGTGGGTAACTGTGGTGATGATATCTTGGCAGTTTGCCTTCATTTGCCATTTAAAGCTCCCAGTTGATGTCTAGTATTCCAAAAAGTCTCTCATACTACCAAATACACGAGACTGTTTTAAGATATTTTGTTTTGACCAGTGAAGCAGTAGCGCAAATAATTCCCTGCTCTCCCACTCTTTAGACCCTGGAGCCTCTCAACGTGCCGAAGCTGTCCGCTGAAATGCTTGCAGAGAAGCAGAGACAAGCAGAAGAGAAAAGAGAGAAGGTATCCAAGAATTTGTTGTGTCAGATTCAACGATTCCATGCCATATGCATATTAACACATCACAGACCTATAGACTTGGTACTCATGTACTTTCTTTTTTCTTCTGTGCATGGAAGTGTAGAAACAAAACATATTTGTTGTAAGAGTATATCTGAAATGTATTTAAGCTGTTCATTAGCTAATCGGATTAAGAATAGCAAAGAGCACAAATACACTGTGATAAGAGGATTGAAAGCTTATCTACCCATAATCAACAAAAAAAGAAACGTACAAGTAATAAAACCATAAGTAGTGGAAGTGGGATATCAAAAGGTCAGAAATGAGGATTAAAGGACTGACAAACATTCTCCAGGCTCAACAGGGATGAAGATTTTCAAAGGAACTTTAGTGCCAGATAGTAATTGTGGATCAGCCACACTGCAACCACACACAATGGCAAGACAAAGGGGTGTAGACAGACAGAAAATATCAGATAGCTGGAGACAAAGGGGTGTAGACAGATGGAGAAAATATCAGATCACTGGAGACAAAGGGGTTAGCAAGGGCATAGACTTTGACGAAATAGAGGTATAGGGTTACAAATCTTTTCCTAGGTTAGGATGCTCACAGTAAGGGAAGCCAATAAGCACAGAGATTGGGAAACAACATGGTAGGCTGTGAAAAAAATAGAGCCTCTTTGTTCCCTCCAACTCCAACCTCTGACTGAACATTGTGAGGAGAGCATACATGGCTCCATTGCCCTGTGACATCCTTTGTAGATGATGGAAGACTCACATTCAACTGCTTTTTTCCTTATTTTCCTGTTTCAAACCTTATTCCAAGACTTTGTTATCAAATCCCCATGTCATCAGGTGTTTCAGCCCAGTGTGAGAAGTTACCTGAATCACAAAAGCCAACAAAGGTAGTAATTTCAGTTGCATTGAATTCAAGTAAATATTCACAATACTTTGGAGATAGGCTTTGTAGGCGATTTCATAACACAGGTTCACTGTCAGCATAAGTTTTCCTTATCATTTCACAATGGACTCATTGCAGATGCTACAGAAACGAGCCAGTGCTTCAATGAAATCATCCAAAAGGCGGCAGGAACTGATGCAAGCGAAAGAGTTTGAGATGAAGCAGCAAGTGCAACAAGAGAAGGTGAGAACTACCAGAACAGTGTCTTTATTAGTGGACACTAGCATTTTCAACTACATCCATTCATAATTATTCACATTTTGAAATCTGCTGTGTGAGCAGCGACCTGGTATTGTTGAATTACACATTCCAAATAAAACAGTGTCTTTAGTATGGTTTTTGTGTGTCTATTTTAGAAACCAAACGACTGATTAAGACTTTTGTTGCTGCAGAGTCCAATCAGTTAGCACAAAATTCTGATAACTGTGCTCACCCTGTAACGCAGAATATGGATATTTAATGTAAGTCATTTCTTTATCCAGATGCTTGATGAACAACAGAAGTTAGTGGAACAGAAACGAGATGCAAAGCTAAAAGAAATTCAGGAGAGACAGAGAATACGTGAATTACGTGCACGAAGGGCACGTGAAAGGGTGAGCTGATGTGACGTCGACACACTTAACGTGAACCATTGCAGTTTTCACAGCTTAGATGTGCAAATGTTGTCATTAAATAAATACATTAATACAAACATCATTACATAAACACATAATTACTTTCTGAAAGCATGCAGTATTTCCAACCAACATACTGCTTGTTTGCAACAGTAAGCCACAGAGATGAAATGCAAACTTTTGGAACTGGCAGTGCCTCCACCACACCACACAGACATAATGAATTAACTGTAGACTGAGTGTAGGTCAGTCAAATGATATCTTTGGTGCTACTGTATATCAGGAAGCTGATGTGCATGTACTTCATTCATCTTTACATATTTAAAGTAGCATTTATTATGTCTGCTGTACCTTTCATGTTCTCTGCTTTTGAGTAAGGTTTGTATAAGTATTTTACCATTAGTATTAGATGTATAGTGTATGTCATTGGCAAAAATAGCAAGAACACCTCCCGCACTTCAGCTAATAGCTAATAAACTGAAACTAAAGGTTATGCTGGTTTGATGGATGACACCAACACCAACAACACCAACAACAACTCCCCTCTCCACCCTTAAAGCCATGCTCATTGAAGCCAGAATCTTTGAGTCTAGCTTTTGATTGTATTGCAGGCAAGGAAGCTGAACCAGGCAGAACAAGAGGACATTGAAGTGGAGAACGATGAAGAGTTCAATGGCAGTGATAGTAAGAAGCTGATATTTAATGTGATGTTTGTGGGACAAGATGCACTTCAAAATATAATTTTGCACAATGTGGTAATAATCTCTGTGAAAAGTGCTAAAATCTTAAACGATATAATCCTTTTTTCATCTTTGTGAGCCTTGCATTCCGAATTTAAAATCGTGTTTATATTGCTGGGTTGATTTTCTAAAAGAGATTTTATGAAAGCTATGCTGCAAATGTTGAAAGTAAATTGGAAGTTAACTTTTAAAAATGAAGCATGTGTGTGCTTTCAGATGACTCATGGCTGGGCAATGGTGACAGAGACAGTGGTGAAAGGGTGCATTCCGGTGAAAAAGAGAGTTCGGGAAAGAGACTCTGGTGTACGTCAGATTGCAAGTGCAAGCACCATGGACAGTTATGATGCTGCATTCCAGCGTCGGTCTTCTGGTCAAAGAGCAACAAATGCAGAACACTCTGATGATGAGTTTTTTGACTAGTGGTCTGTGTGATGATTTGCTTCATTCATTCACCATAGACTGCCAACGACTAACAGCGAGTGGATTTGTTCTTCTGTGGTCATAATGATGACACCACCACAGCAGATAAAAAGCAATAAGATCTAATCATGAATTAACATTTATAAAATGATCTGTTGCATAAAATATTTGCATTTGCTGGGTGCTTTCAGAAACAGCAGTTTTGCAGGAGAGCCCTGTGTACTCATTCACTACAACACATTATCCTAGGATCAGTTCTCATGTTTCAGTGATGTGCTCAAGTAGAGTATTTTCGCATAAAGGCCTGCTGTACTGTTCTTTTTATGGGAGGCATTGTGGAGATGAAATAGTATTTAACATATATTTAATAGAGCCATAGCATAGCAGATAGACCTCTGTTTTAATGCAAGTCATCTGTATAAAAACAGTAGTTTGTACTGTGAAACACATGGATACAGAAAGACAAATAATGTGTTTTTACTTATCACCAAGTCACTGAAACTGTCTTATGACATTGCTATTGAAGCTTTGGTCTGTGGAACAAAGGAAATAAATTGTTTCTAGATGGTAATGTCAAGAGAGAAACTTTGATACAATCACCGATTCAAGCACAAATTTTAAAAAATTTTCATCAAGTCTAGTTTTGGTATTATAATCAGTAAGAAATGTGTCAGTGACAGAAAAATAAGAATAGGTTGGTAACAAATAGCTTGTTAAAGCCAGGATCTGTTGGGTATTCATGTGATATATTTGAGCATGTGTCCTATGCTGCCATATGTGTTGGAACATGCTAGGGAGTTACTACCATGTAGTTTTTACAAACAATGGTAAATTAAGTTTTGCATTGTTAGCAACACATTGTGTAACGAACACCGTGTTTTTCCCATGCTAGGAGAGTGGTTGATAGATGTTTATGATGAATGGAAATTTTTGACTACCGAGGTAAATCCAGCCACTTATTTCAAAAGACGCTGTGTAAAGGTACAGCATATACAATGTTAGTCTTTCATCTGCTGCAGTATTACAATATTACAGTTGTGCAGCATTCATATCTATGAGACCCCCCCAAAAAAAAATTCCCGTACGAGTGATCACGAAGCTCCCCACATAACATTTGTTAGGTATTGTTATGGCATATTGTTGGGCAATTGTTTGGTGTCTAACAATACTTATTGCCAAGCCTGTACTAATTATGACAGAGACACCTTTTTTTTAGAATGGTTGAATTAATCTTATTGTCACTTTGTGTTTCGCCCCAGATAACAGTCATGTTTCTTTTCATTCATGATTCTGTTGTCAGGCTGCTGCAACCTCTGATCATGACAATGCACATAGTTTGTGTAACTATTTCGCAAATAAGAGAAGCCAAGCAGTATTATGTTTGTATGCAATCAAAACCATCTTCTGTGATAAAATTGGGCAAATCTTAGATGTTTGTGCTTCTTTCAGAAAAACTATGAATTTTATTTTTCTCACAGATTATATTTTTAAAAATGTCAATTTTCAAATTTGTGTTTGCTCTGCGCACAATCATGAGTGTGTGAACACATGAAAGCACCCACATCAACATGAGAGATACCATGTTCAGCTGTGGTCATCAGTAGGAAATAGCTTTTGCTATAAAGGTTTGTGTGAGTGTGAAAATGTGTTTCTATTTGATTTTTTTTTAAATTTTGCCAAACTTCAGAAATGCTGATTCCCATTTATAATGCTGTTTTAGAAAGCATTTTAACAGGAGATTTTATGATTATCTCTGCCCATTAACTATTGCTGCACTATATGCACCCTGTGTCCACTCCTGCACAAATTTATGTGTGACACCATGCATAGAAAAGTATGGAACACAACGATGTGACATCATCATCATCATCAGACTGCACAGGAATCAAGACCAAAACAGAGGTGGGTTTCACAGACGTAGCGAACCTAGCAAAAATACCGAGTCTAGGCTAGCATATTTCACAGTGGCTGCTATGATGTAGCGAAGAGCTGGTAGCCGCACTGGTCCTACGCATTAGCACAGCGGACAACGAGATGGAGTCTGCAGTGTTGTGTTGTCGAACGTGACAATTCTTTTTATTTCATGCAACATTAAGTCAAGTTTAAAAGCACTTTGAGGAATTGAAAGAATAGTCATATATGAACACAGATTTCAGTTTGTAGTGAGGTGAAAGTGATTTTGTTTTGAACAGTGCTACTAAATATTTTGTAAAATCTGTGGAATGTTTGTTAATACCATAAGGGGTGCATCTCACAGCAGTAACAATTTTTAACACCCAGTTCCAGTGTTCCTCATATGGTGCATTCTTTGCTCTGTGCACGTAGATGCTACAACGGTTCTTGTTATTGCTAGCGTCATGGATGCAGTATTGCTTGTCCATCTGAGACACGTTTCACAGCAGTTAGCAAAGCTAGCTGCTAGAAGTAGCGAATCTAGTGAAATAAATGTGCCTTAAAATTCCTTGTAGCAGCTTCAAATTGGCGAACAAAACAATGCACATGTCAAGTGTTGTCCTTTGTTACAGCCAATGAACGAACAGTTTATTGCATCCATGACTCTAGCAATACTGTCCTTCCAGCCTCAAGAGCCATCAGTTCACTTGTTGCATTCCAGACAAGCCTCAGCTACTTTATGAAGCCAGAGTGCCTACAGATGCCAGTCAGCAAGATTCGACCTGAGGATGAAACCAGTCATCTTCCAAACATGTCCAACTATCTAGAAGCGAAAATATCTGCCACACTGACATCCAGGGAGGGTGTTTTTTGCAAGAAAACATTCATGAAGAAGTGTAAGGAGGCCTGTTTCCATTGCAAGTGCTCTTCAGTCAAAAGCTGGCACTACAGAGCAAGACCTTAAAGCTTTGTGCTGCTTTGGATCCAAAAGGGAACAAAAACATGTTTTGGAAAAACAAGATGCATAGTCAGCAGAATGAAGAAAATAAAAATGAAGAATGGGCTGCAAAAGATGACACAGAAGATCCAGCTCATGCCGAGGACCAGTACAGAAGTAAAAAAAATTCAACTCTGACCCGATCCTTGCAAGTCTGGATACCTCCTTTCCTGTTGATGATTTTTGTGCCTCAACAGCTTACCCTCATCTGACTAGGCTAGTAGCTATGGCTTGCCCACTAGTTCAAGATTTGTTGAACCCAGCAACCAGGTTTGGTCCGGCTGCCTTCCCTACCAGCGTCACAGAAGTTTAGAGACTTGCTAACCTGGGCATAATATTACTGGTTGAGCAGCCATTAATGGTCAATTAGGATTGTGCCGTTTTTCCACGAAGCCCCCACTGGATGAATGGAACTTCAGATCTTCTGGAGAGATGAGACTATTTCAGCTGTTGTCTGGCCAGTTTGCTCTTACGTCTTTGGTTTCTTGTTGTAATGACAGACATTGTCGCCTATCAACAGTCAGCTAGTTAACTGGTATTTGGAACACAGATACATGGAAAGTACAGGGAGGAAATAATTGACGTTATTGCTGCAGCATTCGGTGCGAATGACTGCATGAGCGAAAGCTTTCGAGCTTGCATGTTGATAATACTGACGATATTTCTTGCTGGGCATGCACAGTGCCAGTTGCCATGTCCAGTAAATTTTTGGTAATGCCCTCTGACAAAGTGTGATAGTTGGGGTGACACTATGCACAAATCAGCATCTTCAACTGTTGGTGATAGACTTTGTGCAACCAGGGCACAACTTGTTTTGCAAGGAAGGCTGACCTTTTATCCTTTTGGACCTTTGTGCTGTGACCTGTTATCTCCCCGCCAATGCCAGGTGGCTGACTGTTGGCATCACCCTCGCACTGAACTATTAGTATTTGTCAGAGGGTGTTGCTATTGCATTAATCGTCCATTTCTCACACATCATCCTTCCCTGCTGAACATCTTTTTGTTAGTTTAATAAATATGGTTTAATGTTGGCCAATCTTTTTGTCTGAAAAAGAAGTGATGCGCAAAGTGATTTATGATCCCAAATAGGTCCATTTCCGACTCACTCACATTTCTCTTCTGCAGCTAATCCCAAAATGGGGTATCAGATAGGTGCAAAGAAAAGAAGGGGTGGGGGTAAGGGGAAAGATGTAAAAACTTGAAAAGGAGGGTGGGTGGGGGGGGGAGAGAGGTAGTGGGGTGGAGGTAAATGTTTTAAGTTTAGTCCAGTCTGAACGTCGATGTTATGTCTTGTTTTGTCCATCTTTGCTTGGGTAAGTTTTGTTCTCACTTTTATTTACTCTGAGCAGCAGTCACTTGTTTTCTTTTAATTTTAAAGGTGGAGATCATTATACAAACAACTGGTGAATGCAAACTTCTTTTTCCATGTAGATATCTAAAATTAGTTTTTGCACCTAACATCTGTTGGAAAGATGGGATGGGATGCACAGTTGAAGTATTTTTAGAAGTGTTTATAACCATACATGAATGGCATTCAGAGCAGTGACACTGAGAACCTTGCCCCATGATAGGGCTCACATAATGATCGAGGGCCAGTTTGCACGATAAATGGAACGATAAAGAAATTGAGGATCACTACTACCTGTCATCAAAACACCACACAGTCATATTTATCCACAGGTGCTTCATTAAAAAAAACTGACACACAACCTACAGCCTCATGTCATAGATATGGGCGATGTAACATATCAGACTGTGTGGGAATCAAGACCAAAAAAGATCTCAGCTGTGAAAATACAGTGTATTTATGACTCTCATCACATATGCAGGTATGTGCTTGCCTAGGAAAAAAACTGTATGTGGGTAGTGGAAAGTAAGGGTTAAAAACTGGATAGCTCAAGTCAACATGAGAAATTATAACAATTTTCATAACAATGACTATATAGTTCAAAACAATGAAATAACAAAAATCAATTTCGCGTACTATTGCACTATCAAACATTTGAGTCTTGCCTGTATGCGGATCCTAATTTTTCTGCAAAGACAATATTCAGAATATCTACTGGATTTTTTTTCATGATCAAAAAAATATATGGTTCATTATCTTCCTTTTTATAGGTACTTTGAGCATATCACAGTGAACTGAGCTTTTCGTTTCATCTCTGTTGTGTTTGAGTTTTAGCATGTGCATGTTACAAGCAGCCACACAAAGGCTAGTTAAATAAGTACATAAACTTGAGCAATTAATGAAGAGTCCACACAAAACAGATTGGCATACACGATCAGCGATCAGGAACTCATAGAAAAAAGTGCAGAAACATCTTGTGACAAAATGAACAGCTGCACCAGCAATAATTCCATAGGAATTTACTAAAATTCTAATAACTTTTTCAAAAGTCTGCTGATATTACAAAATACAACCAGCATGTGCTGCACCAAACAACCGATGTACCAAAACGAAAACCTTACGTGTGTAACCTTTGCACCATCTTAACATATAAATATTGTACGGCAGTGCACAGTTACTAGATTATCCTTGCATAGTTAAGAATTGTGTGAAGCATTTTCCTTATGGAATAAACAGTCGCTCTCCTGGGATAAAGGGGAGCAACCCAGGTTAAACTTTCTGTCGAAGTTACTTCCTGAGGATAGACTACCTCCCTCTGCCATTGGTTAGATTTCTAGTCCGCCTGAATACAATTTATTAAGTGAACTACTTTGTGTGATTGGGCACTGTTGATAGTAGGCTTGAAGTGCCTTCCTTTTGAAGGAAAAAAAATGCCGTTCTCCCAGACCCGCATTACATCCGCATTTTGCACCATGGTTCCGCTTCCCTTCTCCTCCAAAATTCTTTTCACTTGAGACGTGTGGTGGGAGTTTCATTCTTACAGACGAATTACACTCTTAATCCAAGGGTGTCAAACTCCCTCCATCAAAGTCTGAAGGAATAAAGATTGTGACCACAGTGAGTCCTGTTTATCATGCATTCCTTGTGAGCTTGCCCCCAAACTGAACTCTCTCTCTGGCTACGTCAGAAACAGCGGGGGTAACACGTGCAAATGGCAGAAATCTAGCAAACACAATAGCAAACGAAGCCCTTAACATTGGACAATTTTACTACATTAGTATTCTTTCCAAATACTTTTTCTGGGAATTCTGGTCCGGCATGCCCAATGACATATTTAAAGAATTAGCCTCTCCACCTGGGGTACTTATCTCCCCGTAAGCAAATCCCTATTTTCATTGAGGGAACTCCCTTAACATCCAGGTCCTGTGGTCAGTATTTCTGAATGTGGCATGTTCTCTGCATTCTAAATGGAATATTTATTGTGCCTCGACTTTGACTTGTGGTCTGTGCCAAAACTGAAATCATATCTGAAGGAGAGACAGCAAAGCATTACAGGACACAAAACTGAGCTTGTGGCCCGAACAAATGGATGATTTGCCTTAAAGATAGACACTGAGCTATATGCTGAAGCAAGCGGCAGTCTCCTACACCGAAAGTCAAATTACTGGCTATGTCTTAGCAGAAGCAGCGACTTTTAAAAACTGGACCGAAGTGGAAGAGTTTCCCATCAAGTTCACAGAAAAGAAACTTTATGAATACATCCTCTTAAGCAGGTGCATGGTGTGTTTAACAGCGAGAACTGATGTGTTGCCTATGACTGAATGCAGCTTGTGGTAATAGAAAAAATCTTAAAATGGTGACAAAAAGTCTGAGTGAAGCTAAAAATTATAAAAATAAAATCGATGTTTCAGGCCAGTATGTCGATTTTTATAATAATGTAACAATGTCAGCTTAGCTTAGTTCAGTTTCTCTTGTTGTCTCGGTAAGTTTTTACAACTGAACTCTATTATTTTCTAGAGAAAGGAACTTACCGCAGTTGAACTCTTTGTAAGGAAAAGACAATGGCAAAGTGACGATCGGTCTTTTGGTTTTTTCTTTGCCAACGAAATGTTGACACAAGCTACACAAGTGGCTATGCTTCACCATCTGAAAGCCATCTCAGATGACAGCTTCTATCGTTTTCGCCCAAACGGCATTCTCCTGTTAGTTGGAAATTAGTGCAGCAAAACCCTTTTTACATTGACTATCTCTCCGCGATAAGTACTGCATACACAGCAACAATGAACACTTTTTGGCCCATATCCTTCACCTGCTCTTTTAGCCATTGGTTCAAATTTACTGACTAGCGAAAACCCCAACAAACTACACGTGGTACATGTCATGTGGTACACGTCAAGCCAATCATATTGATGCCAAATGAGATCATTGTTTAGCCACCACCTTTTCTGGTTTCTGTCAGGAGAGTAGCGGCCACATTCGCTCGTGCCAAAAAGCTCCATCGTAAACCCTAATAACCCTATTATCGCAGTCAGCTGAAAGAATTTTGGTGATACACAACAGTATTCTTAACATCATTCTACTTCTCGAAAATACGGAGTCTTCTTCCCTACTGGAAGTTCTCTTTCAATCAGTCCATCTGCCTCATCTGTGGCAAACCACTTCTGACACGGGAAAAAATATTCTTCATAGACAGGTGTCCTCAGCACGTTGCCATCTGCATCAAAGGCACTTCCAAACCACTCATCTTGGGGTGCGTTCTTTTTCTTATCCCTGATTGTTTCTTCATCAGACGAATCCTCCTGCTGCTTGTGATGAGCTTTCTTCCACAGTTTCTTTTGATGATTCACTTGATCTGTGATCTCTTGTTTGCTCAGATACTTGCGAACTGTTACCTGCAACAAGGATTTCAAACTCGAGTACAACGAAAAGCAGAAAAAGAGCTGATATATGAATATTTGTTTTGAACATTTTGATCTGTAAGAAATTGTACTCACAAAACAATCTTCAATAATATCCTTTGCTTGCCCCTACCCCACCCCTTCAAACAAACGGATGGCCAAGTGGTTAGAGTGGTGGCATCTGAACTCGAAGGGGCTGGTTCAATGCCCCTGTGCCGCAGCACTCTTCCCCAGGTCATCCAGCTGGGAATGGGTAGGTTACCCTTGGGTAAGGGAAGCTAGGCCAGTGAGGGAGAGGAGAAGGGTACGCTCCCAGACAGACCCCTGTCAGCACCAGAAGAATGCCAAGACTGGACGCTACCAACTAGGAAAGAGCCACTGGACAACTGCAGGCTTAAAACTGCCCAAGCCTTGTTGCACATGCACTGGGTGTGGCAATTTCCACAATCTGTCGTTTGTGGGCTCGCTTTCAAGTCACTGACAGCACTCAGGATGGAGTCAGAAGTGAACGACATCGTGTCAGGACTGTACAACAGGACAGGCAGATCTACTGCGACTACCTGTGCCAATTGTTCCTCCCTGCTGCAGAGACAGCCTGAGCGACTGTCATAGCCATGGAGCTGTCATCAGCTACAAGATAATGCATCACCAGTTGGATGAGTGACAGTTGTACTGCCGCCGTCCTGCATGTGGGTCAACGCGAACTGCATGACATTGGCACCAGAGAATGCATTGGGCTCAGCAGCACCAGAACTGGACATGACCCAATGGCGAGACATCCTCTTCTCCGATGCTTTTGCTTTTGCATCAGCCATGCCAATGGCCGGATCAAATTATGGAGATGAAACAAGAGGTACGCCAACAACAACGTTGTGTAACACAACCACTGGGGAGGCCCCAGCATCATGATCTGGGGTGGAGTTGGCCTCAACTGACTTGTGGGCCCTGTTGCCTTCCAGAACATGGTCCTGGATGAGGAAACGGTGTGACAGCACAAGGCTATGTGGACCAGGTGCTGACGCCCCACATCATGCAATACTTCCAGTATCACATCAAACTCCCCTTTCAGCATGAAAATGCCAGCCCACACACGGCCATTTTTACTACGGCCTTCCTGCAGCAGAACATCTGGTGTGCTCCATGCCTGCCAGGTGGTAGGCCATTGTTGATGCGAATGGGGGAAACACCTGCTGCTGACTTTGGCAGATGAACACACATTGTGCAAAGACTCACCGTACCGATTTTCTCAAAAATCGATTGATTCAAACCAGTTTGAATGAAAGGAAAGGAAAACATTCAAATAAAATCATCAACTCCCTCAGTCTGCATTTCTTTTGGTTTTCAGTATATAATCTACAAGACACACAGCTCAGCAGAAAAAGTAAAATACCTCCTCACAAAACCATCCTGCACCTGGCCCTGAGTTATCATGTCCCAGCACAATACTGTTTAAGGCTCCCACGTTGAATGCTTGCAGCTGGAAAAACACAGAAAGTGAAGTATTAGATATAAACTCCTTTACTCTTTTCTTGAGATGGATGAACAACACATGCGTAGCTAGAAGATTTCCTTTGGATTCCTCTGTATATTGTCCTCTCGGCCAGTCGGCTTGTAGTACCCACATGATCTTCTGGCCAAAGCAATCTCAAATGTATCACATGGAAGCACATGAAATAAAGCAGATGCATTAAGTTTGAACTCACTCCTGATGTGCTGTAAGTGGTATGGCAGCAAATACTCGCCGTATGAAAACACGGTGGAAAAACATATGCCTCGCTTGATGGGAAGGGAAGTAACGCATATGTTCTGATACATGAACCATTTTTTAGAGCTATCTTCCTTAGACCACAAAGGGACGATTTTATGGGGGGACAAAGACGTTGAAATGAGCACACTATCTGGCAAAAGTGTGGGACAATGGGCCCCACCATGTTGAGGCATTTACTTAGACAATGTTAAAAGAAAAATAATACATGGGACTAAATATCCTCCAACCTCAAAACTTTCCAAAGCTCCACGCTCAAAGTTGTTTCGAGCATCATCCATAAATAACTTCTTGGTCTTTCCACTGGTCCCAATAAAAATTATGTACACATTAGCATCTGTGCCTGCATAGCGGACATCGCCAGTCTTCACAATCACTTTGTACTGCACAAGCTTCCCTGAAAATTCCAAAAGCATTTTTCTCAAATACAACAGCAGGCAAACAAAATACATGTACTACTACATAAAATATGTTCTTTAGTACTTGACTAAGTGACTGACTGGTAAAAGATAGATTTTTTCAAGTTATGCATTCATTTCATGATTGTGTTCACATGCTAATTAAAAAAAAAGTGAATTATCAGTTATCCACCTGGCTTTACCAAAATATCAACATGCTGCAGAATAAACCAATGAGCAAAATAAACTATTTCCAGTTGAATATTCAATTTGATAATATTCTTCACAATGATAAATGTTCAGTCACACCTTCATCATTTCCAGATACATGTATACATATTCATCATGTAATTTGCCGGAATTATATATAGCAGAGAACAAGCCCTATTTAAAATAAAAATCTGCCCATTCTATAAGCAACTGTGTGTAATATCAGATCTTAACACATGTACTTAAAATGAGAAGGTATAAAGTTGCTCAGTTTTTATGTTATGAAGAAGAAATTTACAGGTTATTGCATAAAACTATAATAACAAACGTAAACAAAACAACTGTAAATCTCCACTGAACAACCTCATAAAAACACAAGCACATGCATAAATATGCACACAAAACAGGGATGGATGTGCACAACCACACAGCATACTAATACATTGGTATCCAAGAAGCCAAATAATAAGTACAATCTCACAATGGTCATAGGAAAGTCTATTGTCACTAAATGTACAGACACAATGGTCATGGGAAAGTCTATTGTTGCTAAATGTATAGACACAATGGTCATGGGAAAGTCTATTGTCGCTAAATGTATAGACACATCAGGCATCTAGCAGTCCTAGGCGCAAAAGGAAACTAGGAGACAGCTGATAAGATCTGAGGCATGTGCTTGGGTATGCAAGAAAATACACATACACTGGTTGGCTGCTTGTTGCTTAAAATCCTGCCACAAATTAGGTGTATATCTGGACGGTGTTGCTTAGACAAGTTAATGTGCTGCCACAAATGGGACTGCTGTTGCAACGCAGGCTTCAGTCCCACCCAGTCTCACATTATACTGACAACAGGCCAACCAGTCCTAGTACTGTTCCCTATAGTGCCAGGCATCTGGCAGGGCTTCTATGAGATTGTCTTAAAAGTGGATGCCTTAACCACTAGACTACCGAGGTAGTCAATATCTACGTTGGATATTAAGAAAAGAATAACATTACTTCTGAACACATGATATATGAGAAGGACATATAACCCAGACTATAACTACTGCTCTCAGTAACTGCAACAAACACCACCAACAGAAAATAACAGCCATGCGCAAACATGTGCTTAGTTACCAGGTTTTCTTTTTTGTGGCACTGTTTTCCTCCCTTAAGACATCATCAACCCAGGAAATAAATACGGCATGAAAAAATCATGGAAATCCATCATTTGTAATCATTTTTACATAACACAGACTACACTTAACACCACAACTGAGCAAACAGTCTTGATCATCTCTTAGAGTTAGGACCAAAGCAACCATTAAACTGGTTTGTGTTTTGTCAATAATCTTGACAAACATTGCTTAAGTCACATCATTTACAAGAATAATCTATTTATAAACATACTGCCATTTGGGTGGAACTCAATTTTTAATTGGAATTCCAAACCTTGGACATAAGCATACTTTGCCTACAATGTATAAGCATATTACTAAATACAATACCTCTAGTTTTTTTTTGGATACTGTATTTTAGTACATCTACAAACAAAGATCAGAATCTTCAACATATCATTTAATACATACCTGATATGCTGTTAAAAATTTGGCATTAAATGATAAGGAGTGAAGCAAACTACAGCTTCAGGTGTCAATCCTTGTGATCCCTCACGACTTCTTCAATTAAATACAGGCTGACAGCACTAACATACATATCAAACACATCTCTCACCTGTTTTGACTTCCTTGGGTAGGTTTTTCTTAGCACGTAGTTCTCGCCAAAGACTTCCATCCCCAACATCTCTAGAGAGCCAACCATTGTAGAGGAAATACCATACAGCAGCAGGGTTCTGAATATCTTTCAGTAATATCTGCAAATCATTCATGGTTCATGTACGTATATATGTATTCACTGACTGAGCATAGATGTCAAAACAATTTGAAATAATCCTTCTTCAAGAAATGTTCAAATAAATCAATATACTGTACCCACCATTCAGCATTGAATTCAAAAGTACATGTAGTTCAAATAGCCTTAACAACAGTCCAGGAAAACTTAAACATGTGAATATCTACATTTGTAAGAACCTTTTAATACGTAATATGTAAGTTGTACAGAAAGTAATGACTACAGAGAACTAAACACCACACCATACAGGATCAAACACCACACCACACAAAACATCCCAGAGAACTAAAGATCACACCACTGAGCACTAAACATATCAAAGAATTAAACCCCATACCACAGAGAACACCACACCATGGATAACTACATGTAAACAACACACTACAGAGAACTAAACACCACTCCATGGGAAAAAACCTCCACAACACACAGAACTAAACAACACACCACAGAGAACATCACAACACAGAGAAATAAACACCACGCCACAGGAAATGGAACATCAAACCATAGGGAACACCACATCACAGAAAATTGAACACTGCATTATGGAGAACTAAACACAACACCTTGTAGAACTAAACACACACCATAAAGAACACATCCCCACAAAAAACTAATCTCCACAAAACACAATCTGACAGAAATAATCACCACACCACACCTCACAGAACACAATCAAACAAAGAACTAAACACCACACCACACCTCACAGAACTGAACACCACACCTTGCAGAACTAAACATACACCACACCAACCCACACAGAACACATCCCTACAGAGAGCTAAATACCACACCTTACAGAACTAAAAAGCACACCTTGTCAAGAAACCATCCAGGTGCCATCCCACTGCCGTCATGCTCCACTCTGGAAGAAATGAAAAACTATTTCAAGATTAACTGTAACAGACACAAGGATTCGATAAGGCCTACCAAATGTTTCTTCCACCACAGTTTGCATAATAATAATAATAATAATAATAATAATAATAATAATAATAATTAATAACGTAATGTTTGTGGATGGGTGGGGTGGGTGTGGTGTGTGTGGATGGGTGCACAGACACGCATTACATAAACAACACAAAGGGTTATCCACATCACAATGTGTATTTCAAAATGTCACAAATGAAACAATAATCACACTATACATGCACTGCATAAATAACTTAAAATCAGCTACTCCCATCCCCCTCATAAAATCTGACCTCAGTGATCTTATTTCACCAATGTCGTTGACCCGGATCTTAAAGACGTCACAACTTTTTCGATGGAAGTATGTTCCATTTTTGCGTGCATTGAGATGATACTTGGCAGAAATGCCCTGGGCTCCATGAAGAGTGATAAAAACATTGGCATCTGTCCCCGCCATCCTCTTGTTGCCTGTATATACGGTAACCTCATACTCTGGAAGAAGCCAACAGGAGATAAACGAGGGGTCAGAACAAATAAGGATGAACATATTTATGTTCTCCATAAAAGCAACACATCCAACTTCCACTTAAAAAGTAAAATATTTTGAAAAAAAAGTAAAATACTGAATATGTGCAGAGATTTTATGCCAGCAGATGTCCACAGGAATAGATCTGAAGATGTAAAAAAGCAAACAAAAGGAGCAAAATGAAAATACTGTAATTGTTATTTTTATTATTTTCAAAAGAGACATCTGGCCAAAAGCAAACGATGATTTTCACATTAAAATTCACAAGAAAAATGAGCTAGCAAATTCACCTTTCACAATTCTCTCTTTCTTTGTGGCCTCTAGATCACGCTTGATTCGGAAGTCTCCATGATGAATGGACAGCCAGTTCTTGCACACGAACAGCCACACACGTTTAGTTAACATGCACTGAATCTCAATCTGGTCCAGGTACCAGCCATGTCGCTTTTCTAGTCCATCATGCTGGATGCAACATCCACATGAAAGTAAAAGGAATAATAATTTGATGTTTGCTTCTTTTTTTGCTGCTGTTGGTGGTGGGGTTTTTTTTTCGCAAGACTCACGCCACTCTGATCATAAACTTATAATTATAGACAGTCAAGAACATTTATTACATTATTAACATTTGCATCAGTGTACACAAATGTGAATGCATCCATCATAGGATGGTCTTTGCATATTGTGCATGTGTGTACATATGTACATGATAAAAGAACAACTTTCTAAATATATTATTCAGTTTTTTTCTCCTGTTTTGATTGCCTGAGGAAAATTCCCACAATTTGAAACCAGATGATTTAGCAAATAAACATCTGGTCAACACTGACAATTATCAACAAAATCTATGAAAATTATTTTAAAAAAAGGAAGAAAAGTTTACCTCTACAGTAAGATACACCAGATTTCCAAGCCTCGGAGACCTAATGAAAAAAGTCTCCTTGGAGCCTCGGACAAAGCAGAATCTGGCTGTACCATTGTTGTGCCACAGTCTAGTTTTGGGGAGAATGCCTTCGTTTCCTGTTACTGTGATGAACACCTGATGCGATACACGAAGAAAAGGACAATCAAATACCAGATGTTTCTGACGATGCTTCTGTACAACTGATAAAAGGTATCAGAGGTTGGTATGCATGAAAGACGACAGAAGATGGCATTACCTTCAGTAACAAGTAGCATTACTACAAAGCGCCACGGTAGCAAAATACCTGCAATGTTACTTTAAGACCACTCATACACCAAACGCAAGAAAATCCTCACTAACCAGCAGTAAACTAGCCTCAAGAGGAAGTCCTGAATTTCAAAACTTCAGAGTGGAACTAGATAACTATCTGCAATTTTGCTGTTGGTGGTGGGGTTTTTCCGCAAGACCCACGCCACTCTGATCATAAACTAATATGTAATTATAGACAGTCAAGAACATTTATTACATTACTAACATTTGCATCAGTGCTTGCCCCATCTAGGTCTGCAGTCCAAACAGTGACCTTGTAAATAGCATTCAATTCCTGGGGTGCAGTTTGCGTTTTCTTTTTCACACGGGGAGGTGGTGCTATGTAACATATACGAGGCTTCCTGCTCTTTGCCCCTTGCATGCTTGGTGGCTATGAAGTGAATCAAAATGAATTTGACATTGAAAGAATGGCAAAAAGTATGGAAAACCTCTCAAGAATTTAAAAAAAACCTCATATATTAACAGGAAATGGTAAACACCACACTCACAATAGCAATGCCAGAACAGCTTAAATTACAATTTTTTAAAAAAGTTCTGCACATGTTTGTTACTTCCTTGCAAGCATGAGGTAGACGCAAAAGGAAACAGAACTCCAGTTGCACACAACTAATGCATTCTGATACTTAAACATGTACCTTTCTCTTTATGTGGTTTCTTTCATGTTCCTCCAGTGTTGTGCACAGGTAACAAAAGTTCATAGGCACTGCATGCCAGAAAAAAAACTTTCATTAACTCTTTGATTTTGGTTCTTATCATAAGTGGGAAACTATGAAACTCCCTAAGCATCGTTTCATATACGCAGACAAGTTCTTCCCACCTCCCAAAAAATCCCAAATATTTCAACTGGCAAAGGGAAGTAACAAGTATAAAACTCTGAGCTAGAGTTTGCAAGAGTTTTATTTATTTATTTTTTAATCTTTGAGTTGTCTAGGGTGGATTTTTCCAAATCTAAACTGGACAGTCTTTCTCTTTTTCGTAATGGTGGCAAGGTTTCCATAAGTTCATATTTTGGATGCATGTGAAGGATTAGATTTGATATTAGTAATATGACTGTAGATAAAAAAGCCTTTAACAAAGCTATGTGGGTAACAAATGCTAGAGATCAAGAAATGTGAGGAGACTGTGATCTTGAACCAAGTTGTTGCTTCCCACACTTCTGGTGTCAAGTATCACGACACTAATTTGATCATTAGAATAGCTAACTTCATTAAAACATGCCTGAGCTGTATTTTCACTCTCTGTAATTTAAAGTAAGTGCACATAATAAAAGAGAACAAAACGATCCAGCTAGATCATTAAAAGGAGATTTTAAAAGACGTCCAAAACTGCATATATGGCCAAGCACATCACAACATGTCCAGGGCAAAAAGTTTACAGTTTTTGCAATGGCTGGTTAGTTATTGGTTGCTTAATGTCCCATGGCAAACTGGGTGCATATCAGGACAGTGGACTATAGGGGGTGGGGTCCTATTACTAAGCTATGCACTGAACTGAAAGAACCACCAGACTGATATCTGTAATAAGATGGCCAGTGTGGACAAACAGTTTAACAATGGGTTAATGTGTAAAGAATGGCCAAATGGAGTTTGTACAATGTATAACTCCAGAAAATAAACTTTGACCACACCAGGATTTGCAACAGCAACCTTCCACCTGCTAGTCAGCAGCTCTACTAACCGAGCTACCTAGGCTCCCATTTTTGCAATGGGAAGCATTGCTCTCATAATGAATAACAGAGTGCTGGATATAAATATGCATTTATTATTATTTATTATGTTCGCAAGTTTCTACAAGTAATACTGGCAAAAGAAAAACAAGAATACAGGGGTTTAAAAAACAATTACCAGCAGAAGATGAAACATCTGAGAAACTGTCGTCAGGTGCACACCGAAGCTGTGAGTTGAGGGCATCAGCGGTAGCAAACATGACACTGATGTCCCCTTGACTTCCTGATAATCGTGACTGTTTCATGCAGTCTGGTCTGTCTGGTCAAATTGTAATTATAAATTCATAACCAGTTTAAAATACTTAGTTCTCAGAAATGATGTTATGCCTCCCTTGGTAAAATGGGGAGAACTGAAGTTTTCAGCACTGGACCTTATTGCATTGTTACCAGTACATGTACTCAGTGCATGGATATCTTTTAGGTACAACAGTATGAAGGATAGTCTTTGTAAGTTTATTTCATGTGTGTATAATAGCTTTGGTTGTTAACCCAGATCATGATTAAATAAAATCAAAATGAAGTAATGTGCATACTAGATGTTTTTGCTAAGCCCTATTATCAGATACAAGTTTAAAGAAATCTAAGTCTGTCGCTGTTTTCACAAACCATCGAATCTGAAAGCTGCATGCCTAAACATTTTATACTATAAATTACAAACAACAAAGCTGAAGACATCATTTTCATCACCCTTTTCTAGACAAGGCACCCTTTATGCATGTTGTTGTTGCTGCTGTTGCTGTTGTGGAAATGGAGTGTTTCCATCTTGCAGTGAGTTCGCACAGTGGGGGTGGAGGGAGTGGCTTGAGTGGTTCTGGAGTGAGTGAGGGAGAGAGGGAGGGAGAGAATCTGTGGTTGGGTGTTCTGCACTGGAGGAGGCTATGTGAAGTCCCCCTTGCTGGTCACTTTTCTGACACTGTCGCTGATGGCTTGAGTGGTGGGGTCCTTACTGGTTAATCCTACTGCACACATTGGTTTGATACATCTGTATATACCCTTGGTGTATGAAAATCATGGCTGTGACATGGTGCATTTGAACCAAAAGCCTTCTCAGGTGATTCCTGATGCCCGCTCGGTGAGTGCACAGACGATGCATAAGGGACTTATCCAGAAAAGTTGGTGGGGCTTTATAAATAAATAAATAAAATGTGGATTTTTAACGCGCGAGAACACATTTCATGCACACTTCGCGGACGATGGACACAGACAC
>SMGT01010713.1:46516-66478 GCA_004794575.1 Lanistes nyassanus | reverse complement strand
TGCAGAGTCAGCGAAAGGGATGTCGACATCACCAATTCGAACTGCTGTGGGATATTCTGTCACTCCAGCATTTCTTTTACTGAAGAGAAGAGCCTCTGTTTTTTCGTCGTTCAACTTTAGTCTGTTGTGGACCATCCATGCTTTGACACTGGATATGCAAGTTTGCATGGTCATGATGCTGGCATGAGCATCAGCTGGAGGACAAGAACTGTATAATTGGGTGTCATCTGCATAGGACTGGGTGGAGACCATGTGAGCATGAATGAGTGATGAAAGTGGTTTGATGTATAGGATGAAAAGGATAGGGCCCAGGACAGATCCTTGAGGGACTCCGAGAAACAATGCTGATGGGGGTGACAATTGGTCAGCGACAAGTACAGACTGAGTTCTACCAGAGAGGTAGGACTGGAACCACGCCAGCGCCGACCCACAGATGCCGTATACATCATGGAGACGATTGAGGAAAGATCAAGGAGGGTCAGAAAAGACACTTCACCTCCATCCAGAGCAGACAAAATGTCGTTGACAACTTTAGTCAGAGCTGTTTCCGTGCTGTGGAATGGCCGATATGCTGACTGGGAGTGAGTTAATAAGTTAATAATTTTCAGTATAAAAAGTCAGAGAATCAAGTTACTTGATGTGGGTCGAGATTCTGGATGCCAGTGTCTAATGCCATACTGATCACATGGTTCTTTGTCCTTTATGGCGTCTGCAAGCTGTCTGAGATTCTCACTTGTTTGCCTACACAAGGCCGTCAGCTGGTCGCCATACAGCTGTGTATCAAAAGCTCCAGCCCATGTATGCCTTAGAACAAAGACGGAACAAATGGACGAGTTCTAGAGAAAACTCCTATAGTTGTTATCGAAGCGAATGCACTTACTTCAGGTATTGATCGGTACTAATAATCAAATTATTTATTTTGTGCAGACGAAATGCTTAAGGGTGAAAGCACGTCGTTGGCGCTATACCGCACACTGCGTTAAGATAAAGATCTACCCAGTCTAAAGTCTATCAAAGCTACGTAAAAGTGTAAAACCCTTAAAATTTAAGTTTTTTTGTAATTGTTTTGAAACACGAACAGAGATGTTTTAAAACGATGGCATATAAGAAAATACATATATTTGTGAGTAATTACACTTTACCTCAGGGGACGTAGATTTGCTCGTCTTCTAAAGCCTTGGACATCAGCATGGACAGACAGGGAATCTGTGTCCCACATGCGATTTGCAGAAAACATCTTAAACATCTAAACTAAAACATCAGTGACAACAAAAGTTTAACTATAGCGAAAATCTTCGATGTCAAGAGGAAACTTGCATCCACACGTTTTCCATAAATCTTGTTCTAAACGAAATGAAAATAATCTTTTACAGTACATACTACAAGCAGGCTACGTTGAGGACCGCACAAGTGGTCAATCTTGGTTTGTTTACTTCCGTTTCCCAAGGAGAGGCACCTCACAAAATGCGCGGTGTTGTGAGACTAGTTATCCGACTATCCGATCCTGGAGGTTTAGTGCGCATGCCCTCGTCACGGTTTAGAAACCACTGATCTAGAGACGCATGACTGTCAACTGTCTGCAAATTCTGATCGATTTATTTGCCCGTTTTGTTCCTCGTCTTTACTAGTTTTCGCCTGGGATCCTTGCATTTCATTGCATTGTTATTTGGTGATAATTTTAAATTCAATATTTAAGCGCATTTCCGGAGAGCACTATATAGTAGCCTACCCTGCACAAATAGGAAAATGAAAATTTAAAATTCAAGATATAGTATCCCCAGTTACCCTCACACTCACACACAACCCGCACAATCCCACAACCACACTATAGCACAACCAAACTCATACACAGCCAGGATATGTCGATGGCAAAAGCAGTACGAAACAATAAATATCTTTTGAGTTAAGATTTGAATGTAAAACAAGTGAACTGGACCAAGCTAGAAAGGGACAAAGACGAAGACTATATGTTTCGGGGCACTACCTCTTCATCAGGACGACACAAAAACGACGAAAAAAAAACCGAAAAAGAAAAAGACTTATCTGCGGTAGATGTGGTGCGTGGGCTGGATAGCAGGAAAATGACCAAGGGACAGTGAGTATAAGAGGGGTCAAAGAGGGGCAGTCAATCGCAAGGTGCTTAGAAAAGGGTAGAGAAGGGTGGGTTGAGTCCTGCTGGTGCCATGGTGCCAAAATGGGTGATGAAGTAAGACTCCAATTATTCTTAGGGTCAATGGAATCGCCCTTCATTTTCCAGATACCACAGAGTGTGTGTGGGAGGGGTGTACTGAAATGACGTGCAACTGGTGTGTTTTTGCGGTTTCTGACATCAGTGTCAGCTATAGATGTTCTGTGAAGCGGGTGTTGAGTGTGCATTCCGTCTCACTGATGTAGAACAGGGTGGGACAGAGGGTGCATGTGATGGCGTAGATGATGTTGCTGTCAGTGCAGGTGAAGAGGCGCTTGATGACAAAAGTGGTATTGGGTGTGTGGAGTTTTGTGGCGGTGTTCAGGCAGGGACAAGTGTGGCAGCGGGGGACATTGCACGGGGTAGAGCCGCAGGATGGGGGGAGTGGGGTGGTCGCTTTGAGTTTGGAATGTACTAGTAGATCTCGTAGGTTCTTATCCCGCCGAGACCGCCTCGGTGGTCTTTAAGGCGTCCGCTTCCGAGGCGGGAGGTCGGTGGTTCGCATCCCGGCCGAGTCATACCTAAGACTCAAAAATTGGCAATCTAGTAGCTGCCCCGCCAGACGCCTGGCACTACAGGGAACAGTACTAGGACTGGTTGGCCCGGTGTCAGTATAATGTGACTGGGTGGGACTGAGGCCCGTATTGCGCCATCAGTCCCGCGTGTGGCAGCACGTAAACTTTGTCTAAACAACACACCGTCCTGATATCGTATATAGTTCAGTTTGTGGCTGGACGTTAAGCAACAAATACCCACTCCACCCTACCCTTACCCCGCCGAGATGCTAGGAGGCCTTTTTTTAAAAAAATTAAGATTTGAACGTTTCCGGGGAGGGTGCAGCATCACGGAGATTTGCGGGCAGAGTTCCATATACCGCTGGGGCAGAATAACGAAAGGAGCGCTGACCACAGGATTTGAGATTATTTTTAGGTTTTGCTGTGGTAAAAACGTTTAAATGCATGATTTATTTTACTTAATTTTCCCTTATTTTTTCGTTATATATAACCATTCTCACAACACCAGTGGGGGAGGGGGTCATACGAAAGACCGCGCAGCCACAGTTTAAGGTCTAAATAAAAGGTTGTAAAGGTAGACTTTATGTCAAAACGCACTTTTTATAAGAATTTGATGCATAACATACCCGAAATTTACACCAAGGTACGGAAATTAGGAAGATATTGTGTATCTTAAATTTTAAACAAGGGAACTGGACCAAGCTAAGACATGACAAAGACAAAGACAATCTACATGTTTCGGGGCACTACCCCTTCATCAGGACGACACAAAAACGACAACGAAAATAGAAGAAAAAGACTTAGCTTCAGTAGATGTGGCGCATAGGCTGGACAGCAGGAAAATGACTCAGATATTGTGTGAAATGTCGTCTGCTCGAAACCTCCATTTACACTGCTGGATTTAATGAAATGCCCAAGCAAAATTCACGCTTACATCGAAGGATGAACGTCTATCACAAGGTGTACTTGCTGGGAGGGTGGGAGGTGTTGTTGAACCACATCCCTCGATATTCCACTACAGTTCACCGAGGGTTTAGACCGAGGGGTTAGACTTCCAACAAAAACTGCTTGCATGGGAGTTCATATTTCCTCTCCATGAACAAAGCTGCACATAAAATAGGTCCAACTACCACTCTTATGGAGGGAAGGACGGCTGTGAACACTCATGCAAGTCAACCCTGAAGTTAAAGAATATCTGTTCACATGCTATGCACACACACATATACACACTATATTCCAAATGCCACACAACCACCAGAATTGCAATTGTCACACAAGCACACACTTTATGATTAAAACTTGTAAGGCATTTCTGACAAAGTGTCTTTAATAAATAACATGTTCCCCAATACAAAACATGCAAGACAGGAGATGGATTTTCCCACCTTTATGTTTACAACTTTGATGTATTCACACCATGACATCTGCAATATATCACCCAAATATTTATACAACACTTTACAAATGTCTGGGGCTTTTTAGAGATGACCCAGTTTTAATCAAGTTTAACATTAACTGGACGCAAATGACTAAAAATAAATTCTCATTTTGTCCCAAAACTAAGGACTTTAACTATTAACTTCAGTCACTTTCCAACTCACACATTTAAAATGTTTTTTTTTCTTCAGTGAAATCATACATCTCTGTTGAGTTTATCTCAATCTACTTCTCACCTTTAGAAGTAACACTAAAGGCGCCAAATTTTTGTTAAAACCAAGATGACAAAAGGGAAAGGGACTATTGTGTGTATACAAATCATGTACAAATCTTTGGAGCCACAGTTTGACTAAAGCAGATATGTTTCATAGTCTCATTTCTGCATCCCACCCCAACACACACACACACACACACTGTCATGTAGACAATTCATGCTCAATGATAAAATAGATAAGACAAAAATATATAGCAACATTCTATCCATTGCACTTGTCCGATCAATCCTTCCACACAGGAAGTAAACCTACAGAGTTTTGCTTCAAGCCAAGACTACTACAGACAACATCATGAAACTGAAGAAAAAAGGCACAAAACTCCCTCGCAATGCTTCAATTGCTTTCCACTGAAAAAAAACATCCTTCCCTCTACAGCAATTTCTTATAAAAAGATCCTTTTAAAACATGCATTCTACTTTTGAGCACACCTGCAGGATCCAGATGTCTGAACTCTTTACAAGCACCCCTATGACTTTGTCACTATACAAATGGTCCACTGCAATACTGTGTAAGCTTCAGGGCTTTCTAAATTTTTGCTGAACACCGTTTCTGAGGCAAGAAATTGATACAGTGATTTTCACCCCTTAGATAAAAATGCTGAAAGAAAAAACATGACATGTTCATTTTGGAAACCAAACTTTACGTCTGAAAACAAGCTTCATGTCTGAATGGAAGCTCACGTCTGAAATTAAGCCTCAAATCAGAAAGGAAATGTCACGTCTGAAATAAGCTGCAGGTGTCAGAAATTAAGCTCCACATCAGAAAAGAAACATCTTATCTGAAAGTAAGCTTCATCTCAGGAAGTAAGTTTTGCATGTCAGAAAGGAAACTTTAAATGCAAACCTGTCTCCCTATCGCATCATTTACATATAGTCACAATTTTCAGCCTTTGTTTGGGAGATTGGGGAATTCACATGTGATCACAAGTATTGCATATGAATTTGTGAAAGCACAACCTACAAATCTCTTTCAAGCACAATGAAAAACACACGCATGCACACACACAAACACACAGCTACATGGTTTTAAGTACTTGTGCTTATGGTGCTGGGGGGTGTGGGGAGAAGATAACCTAGTAGCATTTCATTCTGTCTCATTACCACATCACACATACTTCATGTTCAACCGATAAATGAAGGAATGCCCAGTGTGCACATACCAACCATACGCCACGATTGGTAGGCACAGATTTCAGGACCATGTCTTTACCAAAAAAAGGCAAGATGGGGGGAGGGTGGTAGAGAAAAACCATCCAGGAGTTGCTCAGTGACCCAAAGGTCATCTGCTGTCCAGGACATCCTTCAGAATGGTGCTGGATGTCTGCACAGGTAGGTGACTTGTGCCACCGATGCTCTGCCCACCAGACCGTCCGCTCTCTTCAGAAAATATGAATGGCGTGAACACGGGGAAACCGGCAGTGGGAGAGCCAGGTGGCGCCATCAGCAAGGGTGAACTGGAGGATGCAGACGTTGATGCGTAAGGCCCAACTGGTATAGGCATGGACACGTGTCGTGGAGCGGTGAAAGGGTTGAATGCTGGTGTTTTGTGAGAGTCACGCTCTTTACTGAGATGACGCTGCTGTGTTTCACGAGCCATCTCTTCTGCCGGTAGGCGGATAGGTGCTGGAGGTGGTCTAGATTCCTTTTCCAGGAAGTTCACAAACAGCTGAGAGAAGGACTGAAAAGTATAAATACTTCCTATAATCAACAAAGCATTCAAAGCCCTTTAGGGATGAACAAAAAAGATTATTTCTATGCACCAAACCTAAAATGGGTGTTGCACAGTTAGAAAGATTTGCTGCCACTTCTAACTTTTTCTCCCTTCCACCATTCTCTTTTTCCTCTGGTAACAATGCTGACATCATCATACTAAAGAATTTACAGGTTACAATTTGCTAAAATAGCTTGTTAAGTGCAACAGAATGGGTGCAGCTCTCAAAATAACAGAAACTGTGTGTGTGTGGGAAAGGGGAAAACTTCCACCAGGTGTGCAATCACTCAAGTAACAACACCCCCTCTTCCCGAGAAAAAAAGATCTTTCCTGAGACTTTGTCAATGCACTATTCACCAACTTACAGCCAAGAAGAAAAGTTTACAACACTTTTCTTAATGGGCATAATGCATTATTTGCACTGTTCTTAAAAAAACTTTTTAAGGGGTATTTTTCAAAAGATAGAAGTTCCATCTCCCAGATTTTTAAAACAGATTTCCATCGCACAGACACTCATAAAACAGGATCTAACTTTTTTTTCTGCTGTGGCATGATTTAGTCCCCTACCCACAAAAGCTGCCATAATGCCTGCTGTTGAATTCAAAGTTGGAAGTTTAGAAGATGAAAAAGATAAAATGCTCCCTGAGACACGGATGACTCACCTGGCTGAAGCCAGAATCCTTCCCCTGGCGCACAGGTGTTGAAGGTGGTGTAAGACCCTGTGATCGTGGAGTCCTCTTTAAAATACTGGTCACCCAGCCACTCTGACCCTGACCCTCTTCGATCTAGGAAAGAGGATTAGCAATAATAAGACAGGACAAGCAGCAGAACAAGGACTGACAACAAGACAGGACAGACAACAGAATGAGGACTGACAACAAGATGGGAAAGAGAGCAGAATGAGGACTGACAATGATAAGACAGGACAGACAACAGAACAAGGACTGACAATGATAGGACAGGCAACAGAACAAGGACTGACAACAAGACAGGACAGACAACAGAATGAGAACTGACAATAAGACAGGACAGACAACAGAATGAGGACTGACAATAAGACAGGACAGGCAACAGAATGAAAACTGACAATAAGACAGGACAGACAACAGAATCAGGACTGACAACAAGACAGGACAGACAACAGAACAAGGACTGACAACAAGACAGGACAGACAACAGAACAAGGACTGACAAGACAGGACAGACAACAGAATGAGGACTGACAAGACAGGACAGGCAACAGAATGAGAACTGACAACAAGACAGGACAGACAACAGAATGAGGACTGACAACAAGACAGGACAGACAACAGAACAAGGACTGACAACAAGACAGGACAGACAACAGAACAAGGACTGACAACAAGATGGGAAAGAGAACAGAAAGAGGACTGACAATGATAGGACAGACAACAGAATGAGGACTGACAAGACAGGACACGCAACAGAATGAGGACTGACAATAAGACAGGACAAGCAACAGAATGAGGACTGACAATAATAAGACAGAAAAGGCAACAAAACAAGGATTGATAACAATAAGACAGGACAAGCAACAGAACATTGATGACAATGAGTGTAAAATGCGGCAAACTGAAAATCATCAGCAATAAGACAGGGGTAGGCCACAAACTAACTCTAAGAACATTCCAAACACATTTTAATAGTTAATGGACAAGCTGATCATTTTAAGAAGATTTTAACACAGCAAATAATAAAAGTCTAGAATTATTTCACTCTGATCAAAGTACCTTTCTAAACTCTTCTTCTGTGAAGCCCAACAAGCTACCAATGGAATGAATAGCATCCACGCGATTCTTGTCAGGCGTGTGAAAGTAACTAAGGATCAGGTTTTTCATAAGTACTCTGCAAAAGCATTCATTACTCCATTAAACACAGGAAAATGAACAGAAATGCCAAACATTTTGTCAACCTAGAAATTTTCGTTTTACATTTGCACTTGAAAACTGTATAGAATTATAAATTCTCTCAGTTCAACTTTTGAAAAAAAGAGTAACACCTATTTTTTAAGTTATACAATATATTTTTTTTAAACTAAAAAAGAACCATCATGTGATAGCCTTCACTGTTGACTTGACGTTAAACCACCAGGACTGCACTCCCGCGGGAAAAAACAGCCTACAAAAGAGAACGGTACCCACTACACCACTGTTTTTTACTTTATAAATCCTTAACATGAAACTATGGAGTTATATGTGAAAAAACGTTTAAAAAGCTGAGGAGGAAAGATGTTTACTTGTCAACTTTGGCTTCTGTACTTGAACTGAGTTTTTGGATTTCTTCTTCTGCCTTCTGGAGCTCCAGCTCTCGTTGTTTCACTGTCATTGGAAGAAAAAGAGCAACAGATCACAGTGTGCCCAAGACATTTACAAAGCTGTGTGCAGTGGGTGTCTGTATATGTCAGAGCCCAAACAAAATAGGTCAATAAGAATACACCCTGTGTTACTTTATTCAAGCCACTTTCAAACTCCCCAGATATTACCTTTAGTCATGACGTAGGTTCACTCCACAAGTAAATTTCAGATAAGAACAGTTTCAAAACAAATTTACATGAACATGCAAAACTGGATGCAAACAACATGCAAATGGTGTTCTAGCACTAACACTCAAAGTTGGTTTTCATATTCTGAGAAGTGTTTACTGCTACAAAATGCTGTAAATACCCCAATAGGTTTTCAAGTGGGAAAAAGGGAAACCCGAATATAATTACCTGATAAAGAGGACAGCTGATTTTACATCGGAGTAAAATATCAGTATCCTCACATAGATCAACTCACTTCACAAATGTGGTCCACAAACAAAGTGTTAAAAACAAAAGAGGTGGTGGTGGTGGGGGGGGGGGAGTGAATTTTATGAAGCTAGTTAGTCCATGCTCTGTCAGTAATACAGGAAAAATAGTACTATGGACATGCCAGTCTGTAGAAATGCGACCAAAAATAGATGATCAAAATGGCAGACTAAGAATATCACAAAAGGTACTGAAGCATGCTGTTTTCTCAGTACCTGATGTAATACTCACAGTCTGACCATTCAACAACATGCACACGATGCTGCAACATTCCATCTATATGCAAAAAAAAAAAACCATTGGAAAGATGTGCAATGTCCAGCAGCTATAGCCGATGACAAACTCCTTTTTACTCTGCTGTGCCAAATGCAGGCTTCTTGTTATCATCTCCAATGTAATACCTGACTATGATGCAGTGTGACCATTCAAATGCTGTCATGACACCTGCAAAACCACCTATGGATGTCACCTTTTCTTCTCTCAGACAAACTTAAGCAATTTATAAAAAACCACGCCCCTTTAGTGAAACGAAAAACAAAAACAGAAGAAATGTAAGCCCCATTACACACACACACACACATATCTTTCTTCCTCTGTAAGAAACCTTGAAGTCAACAACGTTAAAACCGCCCACAAGATAAGCCATCACTCATGAGGAAAAAAACTGATTGTGCAGTTTAACAAACTCTGAACAAGTAAAGGTGTGTATGGTTGGAACCTGTCAATACACAACAATAAATATCTGTGATGTCCATCTAGCTGTCTCTGAATGGCTGAAACTATCAAGACTATGTACACAGATTTCCTGCAGAGGACAGCGAGGTGCTTAAACATCATAAAGAGGCACAGGTGAAAGAAATCAGGACAGAAAAAGGGATGATAAATGTTTTGTTTGTGAATTATTTCTAAGTCTTTCAAGCTATGGGGATGGCATATAAAGACCTCAAGAAACTGACAATAAATGGATGCAAAATAGTTTCTAAATTAACTATAACAGAGGTAGCTTCTGCTAACCTTTTTACCACAAGCGAAGAAATCAAGAAATAAAAGTTGTTGCCATCCACAGCTGCAAAACCTACAGTGGAACTTTCCCCAGGATCTTTCAATTTCAGACGGTATATGAGTGTGGAATTCATTAGTTAAGGGTTAAAACAATGCACTGCAAATGTGTGACAACTCATCTCTTCTTTGAAGGACAACTTGGCAACGAACATCCGGCTCCAAAAAGTATAGGCCAACAAAGATGGAAGAAAACCAGTAATGGAGTTAGAGGAAAAAGGAAAAAAAAAACCCTACATTGCATTTACTAATATAGCACATGCACACATTCATAGTCACATACACATGCACAGGAAGCATAGCATGAAAAATGCAACTGCAGCAAAATCCCCGTTCAAAACTCACCCCCACCACAGCCCGAACAGCTTTAAAAACAGAACCAAGGAAATGGTAGGCAGGGAGGGCAGGTTTAACCCAGAAGCAATTTTTAAAAATCCTGATACTAGTACATGTATCACAGGACCCCAATTATTAAAGGGATTAAAAGCAATGAAAGACTCTCAAAAAGTGCCACACAAATGAAGTCCACAAACAGACAAACACTCTCTTTGCAAAGCAAACATGTCAAAAACCACTGCACAGCATGACCAGGTCAGACATCTACTCCACATCAGCATGTTATGGCATAAAAGAAACCACGCATTTAGATGCAACTAAGGAAAACAAATCTGCCACAAAGCAGTCATTGTTAATTGGAATTGGGCAGCGACAGCAACCAAATCAAAATGCAATGACCACAAATAATATGTTAACTGTTGCCTAGTTTCATTCTGTTTAAAAAAAAAGGTTGAAAAAGAAATCTGGTTAGTTCAGCTGACACAGAGGTGACTGTCGCAAGCCAGGCATGACAAAGATTAGGTACGATATTTATGTAATCTCGGCGAGTAACTTGAGGTGTACACAACTCCACTCAGAATTACCAGCTGAGATTAGACAAACACCAACACACATCATGCATGCTTGCAATTCATTGCAACATTTCTATGTTCCTTTGCTTCAACAATTATTTGAACGGAAATGGCAAATCCGCATAGTCCTGTCTTCCATCTTTGCAAAACTGTGGAGAGCAATTTTTTTTTAAACATATGCTTTAGGTAAAAAAAAAAATTGTGGTTAGTAAAATAAGGTGACAATAAAACCCAAGGCTTTTATTCATAGTGTTCTTACAGAAAAGTAAAGACTGGTTTCCAGGAAAGGGTTTCTTTTCTTTTTTTTTTGGATCATCTAGCCTCTAACATTTTTGTATATACACGCAGCAAAAAAAAAAAAGAAAAAAAAAGAAGGAAATTTAAGCTAAACATTAACGCCATAATCTAATCAATATCTTTTAGGACCAAAAAAAGGAGACAATAGCAGTAATATTTTGATTCTTACATGTACTATCACCATACAATAAAGCTGAAAAGCAGGGAAAGAGGACCAGGAGGCAATAACTCTGCAGGATTATTTGGCAGCAAATGGATTAATTCATAGCTGGGACAGCGACGTTTTAAGCACCAAAAATCCGTATATCTCAAAGCCACTGACTAGTTATCAACCAGCCTCAATGCACAAAAGCATTTATAAATGCATGAAGAAGCATATTTTGCATAGTGTAAAGATCTTATTTTCAGAGTAAAAATTCTACTAAAATGTAGGAAATATTAAATCGTCTCTAAGGAATAAAAAAAAAACACCTATAAATCTACAAGCACACCAAAAGAAAGGAAATGCACATGTTAGCCACTCTGACAGTGCCATAAAAAATTATAGTTATCATGCAAATGCAAGGCATAAAGAAAGAACGTGCATGTGAAAATAAAATACATGGTGAAAGCAACTAAGGGTTAGGTCATAGATGAATACATTAAGGTCAGAAAAAAGAATAGAGAGCTGTCTGCCCAGTTGACTGTGGAACCTTACGTCCGTTATACCAGCCAGCCTCCTGAGGCAAGCTCACTCAGGATTACCAGCTGATATTAGGGTCGCAGGCCCAACCATCTTGTAACCCTGGCACACGTCCTACCTACAATTTTCCCTTTACCTATGTGGGAAGAGAAGACAGTTTTTAAAAATCCAACAGGTGCACTCTGAAATGTGGAAACTGACACGCAAGCTGCAGCAGTAAAGAGACGGGGGAAGTCCCTATGAAGCTTTCATAGCAAATTCAGAATAAAGGCAGAACATGTAGCTTCCATCAAGCTGTAGCAGCAACAAGAGGAGAGACAAAGCTTGTAAAGGATGTGCAAGAGGAAAATACAGGCTTTTCTGCCTCTCAGAGTGTTTTGCTGCCTGGCATGATAGTACGATCCTCTTGGATAAGCATGTATGATGCTGGGGGCAAATGGAATTCAGGGGAAGTGTCTGTAATGTGTGAGTGCCAATAAAGCAAGTGGCCAGTGAACAAACATCTTTCAGCTGCACTTTCTCATTTCAAAAACAGTCTGTGCAATGTGAACGAAACCAAGGATCGGAAAGTCAACATATATTGTAAAGCAGGCTAAAAGAGGCCTAACAGGCGTGAACAACTAGGTAAACAGGGCAGGTAGCAGCTCTCAGGACAGACAGACAACAAGTACAAAAGTACTCATAAAGTACTTCACACACAAACATGTACCACACTGGTTTCAATACTTTTTGGCCAACACTCTTTCCAGATGGGGTTTGCCAATACAGATGTCAATTTTTTTCTGATAAGGTATTTTACACTTATTTTCTCCCATTCCCTCCCTTGTACAAAAAGGACAGATTTTGTTATGAAAACCAGTGAGGCAACCACATATTTTAAAAAGTTAATATATATGTTGTTAAAGTACTGTCAAGAACAGAATGATAAGTAACAACTGTTAGAATATAAAGTACAAACGTTTCATTCTACTGTACCAATGCAGGAGGGAGACATGCTATATTTTCAAAGTCATAAACCAATAAAATATTAGACTTAAAAAAAAGACTGATGTTTGAGGACTACACGATTATCTATGAATGTAAAAAAAAAAATCGCCAATTGCTCTAGCACTCTTTCTCAATCTCATCTAGAAAAAGGTTGAACTGAAGCATCAATAAATCTTCTGTCATGAACAGAAAATTGGTAAATCAAATCTGAAATCACTAAAAGCAACTCACATTTAAAATTAAAGAAAGAAAATATAACTTGTGTAATGTTCAGAAAAAGTGAGATTTTATTCGTGTAACTATAAGCACAGAGACATGCAAACCTGTCATGATCAAATGCTAGACAAAGGCATGCAGTCTCGACACTGTCAAGGATGTAACCTTGATGTTCATGCTGATGCACACTTTCAATAGTACCTTCTTCTTTTAATGTCTGAATAACCTCTTCTTTTAGATCAAGCTGTTCGCTGAGACGTGAGGCAGCTGCAAGACCATCTGAAGCTTCTTCTAGTTCCCTCTGAATATTATAACAGAGATACAGAGGGATGTGTCATTGTTGTTATTTTAAAAAAATGTGTCAAAGCCAAAATGTCTTACTCTTATGACAAGAAAAGGGTTACATGAAAGCTTCCAAAGGGTATATAACATGGTCTTAAAGCGAATAAGTTAATGATTTTCTATACGGATGGATCTTTTCAAGAACTGCAGTCTGGCACACCAAAAATATCATCTTTTTTGTGCACAGATTCTACTCCACAAAATCCTGTTTGTAAGCTTACTGAACTGTACAGCACTACAATACCTTGCCATGCCTTTAACACAACATCCACTTTTTTTTTACGACTAGAAGAGCAAAGATGCATCACTTACCTTTGTCTGCTGAAGCTGTGTCTGCAGTTGGTCCATTTTCTTCTGCAGCTGTTGAGAATGTTGCTGGTAATGCTCTATCTCAGTTGCAATTTGAGATTCTTTGTCTGCACACACACACACACAAAATTAAGATTACCAAATGATGTGGCATGCCTCTGAAATCATTCAACTATAATAGGATGTTTCTGAATTTTTATCCACACTTGACAAAACAACATTTGGTATTAACTCATTGAACTCAAAGGGTTCAGATAAGTAAAACTCTTTGAATCTGATAGATCGTGGCATGTTTTTTTTAAAAAATACTGTTTGTAAACTACCTTACTTTCATTAATAAAGTTTAAGTACTTGGAAAGACCAGTTCTTCATCATCAAAATGCTTATAAAGTTTTTTGTTAGGAAAATACTAAATAATACTTATACTCGGTCTCAAAAGTAGTCACAACTTCCATGAAATAAAAAATTTGTAATGAATTCCACGTCACTGCTTGTACACTTCACAAATGTAAATGAATCCAGTAATCAGCCATATTCTATTTTGAATCTGCTGGTGTTTGCTTCCACTGTGAAATATTTTTGTAGTAGCAATTTCCTGGAAATACCCTTCTAAAATTAAAGATGATGTATGCACTATGCTGGCCACACTATTTTGAATGGTGTTTACAGACATGGTGGTCTGTTCAATAAACATCTTTGAAGACCTGAAACTAATGTTTAAAACTAATTCAAACAGTGCACGGGATACAACCAATGATAGCACTTTCCAACGATACAAAGGTTACTTTCCTTACGCTAATAGAATTATTTTAATCTGTTGTCTCATTGATGTCAACATGACACCCTGCCATCTCATGACTGCCGACACATATCTGACCGCATGAGCACAATGAGTTAAACTATTTGATAATTTTCCCCAGTGCTGTTTAACAGAATCCTTGAGTTCATGGTTGACTCTGTCTGCAAAAGGAGACCTACCTCTCTGAAACTGTTCCAGGACAAGCTGAAGGTTGGAAAGTGACAATGAATACTGCTGGCACTGATCCTGCAGAGTTGCCACTTGCATGTACGCAGCATCTCGCTGGGTGGCTATGACATGCAGCTGCTGCTGTAAGGTCTCCACTCGCTGGGAGGCCTGCTGGCTGCACAATCATTCAGTTTTACTTTTGTGAATCTTAACAGAGAAATGCACCAATATTAAAATGCATGCCTAACTTGTATGACGCTAAAGAAAAAGGTAGAAAGAAAGAGTTTGTGCACAGGCACAAGCATTAAAACACTCTGTGAGCATGTGCAAATCTTTTACATAAGCCACTTTACCAAATTCTCCCTCAAATTGTTCTGCATGAACTGATGCTTTGGCCTCTATATCTCACTTCTTCATTACATCTGGTTGAAACATTCAATGAACTAATTCCATTTACACTTGTTCATGGTGAAAATCCTCCCCCATCCCCCATTTTTTCTAGGCCTTCAGATCTCTTGGAGATGAACAAGACATAATAAATATAATGACCATTAACAGAAAGCTTTCTGGCTGAGAACTAATGAAAGAATGATAACCATCTTACTTGGCCATCTGGATACAATGTGTGGAGGACAAAAGCTTTTCTTCAGCAGTGGCCAGTCTATTGCGCAGATTCTTTTCTCTCTCCTCTGCTTCGAGAGCCTCACGGGTGTAACCTTCCTCTATCTGCAAAATCCAGCATTGTTAAAGCAAAATACGTAATTTTTAACGTGCGTCTTTAGCCAATGACATCTAGCGGCATCTAGTGATGAAAAAAAAAGAGAACTTTTAACATATTTCAATTGCAGGTCTAGAAGGAAAGAGATCAGCAACATTTCTGACTTTTAACCTTTTAAGCAAATGACATGTGTCCAGAAAAGTGGACAGAAACAAAAAACTTACCTGAAGGAGATGTCCTCGCAGTCGCTCTACTTCCCGACTTAATTTCTTTTCCTTCTCTTTTAACTGCAGATTCTAAAAGAATTGAGATGACAATAAGATATGATTCTGAAAAAATTAAAATATAAACAAAATATTCAACATTTCCTCATATACTACATCTTCAAGAGTGTCTGAAGTTTTTTCTTCAAGCAGAGTAGTGATGTTTTGATATACCTTAATGAATAATCAAATAAACAGAAAAGACAAGACCAAGTCAAGACCAGCAGCAAGAATTGTTTTTGACAACACTTGCCTAAGCATAAAATAAACTCGTGATATTAAATATGACATCAAAGGCCTCTGTAATCTGAACCGTCATATTAAATTTTATCATCAATTTTACAACCAGCACTCGTTCACAAGCTACACCACCTGAATGAACTCTCACCTCTGTCTGCATACTGCTGAGATCCTGTTGTCTCTGTTTCAGTGCAAGCATCAGCTGGTCTCGTTCCTGTTGCAGATGCCCCATTGCTACTGCCGTTGCCTCTTGGTCTTGCAATAAACGTGTGACCTGTGTCTTTTCTCCCTGCTGTTCAGATGCCAGGGCCAAGGTTTTCTGCAGCCTGTCCTGGAGAGACACCACCTCAAACTCCTTTTCTTGAACAGTCAGTGTCAGATGGTCATTCATGTCCTTGAGAATCTTGACCTCCGAGTCTCTCTGGTACATCTTCTCTTCCAGGGCTTCTTTCTCCTTGAGCAGTTCATCCTTCTGGCGCCCCACGCTGTGCAGCTGGAAGACCAGGCTGTCCACTTGTTTCTTCAAACTGCTGGCCTCCGACTCTTTGGCTAGTGCTCTATTCTCCAGTTCATTCACTTTCTGGGTCATGGCTCGAATCTTCTCATCGTGATCACACAGCAACCGCTGAAGTTCCTCCTGCTTAGCGGCCAACCTTTGTTTTTCTTCCTCCACAGCCTGGTAAGTTGTGGCATCCACCATCGACGATGCGCTTGACTTCTGTAGCATTTCTCCATACTTCACTTCAAGTTCTGCGCACTTCTGACGGTAGTTGATGATATCGTTCTGTGCCTTCAGAAGAGACTGATTTTTGTCCTCGAACTGCTGGCACAGCTTGTCATACTCTGTCCGAAGCTGCTCGCAGTGCTTGTTCTCCTCGGCCTGCACGGCAATGAGCCGCTGGATTTCAGCATGGTAGGCTAAGCTCTCTGAATGCTTCTGATTCACAAAAGCAACCATTTGCTCTCTTTCAGCCTGAAGAACTGCAAGCTGCTTTTGCAGATTCTCCTTATCAGCAAGGTGTGTGCTGAGGCTTGCAGCCAGGTTTAAACCCTCACCACTGCATTCCCGATTCATGTCTTGCAGAACAGCCATAAGAGTGGCATTCTTCTGCTTCAGAGCCTCGATCTCCACCTCCCTGTCACGCACAAGACGCGACAAATTCTGCAAAGCTTCTCTGTGCATGTCATCCAAGATGTCGCCTTTCTGCTGAGCCCTGCTCAATGTCAGTTCCTGGTTGTCTTTCTGGAGCTTCTCAAGTGCTGACTTCTCAGCTGAGATGACGTTCATCAGACGTATAACCTCTGTTTTGAGAGAACTTGCTTCGCGTGATTTTTCGTTCAGCACAGCCATCATCTGCTCCTTCTCCACTTTCAGAGCTTTCACTTCGCTCTCCAGCTTGTGCACATTAATAGCATCCTTGCTGGCATGGTCACTGAGGGATCGGGAATCCAGCATCTGAAGAAGTCTAGAGTTCTGCTGCTGAAGATCAGATATAATCTGGTCCTTTTCCTGAATATGTGTGTGGAGTTCATCCATGGACTGTACAATGGATGCCATGTCTTCTGCAGCCCGGATGGAATTTACTTCATCATCATCAACCTCTTCAACTGCATAGGAAGTCTCGGCATCAACCAAATCCTTCTCCACCTCAGATTTTTCATCTTTTTTCTCACCAAAATCTTTGTCAACAGCTTTTCGCAGTTCCAGTGCAGGTCTTGGTGGAAATTCCAGTGCTGGCAGATTTATGCTTGGGGTTACAGGCAGAAGGTGCTGGTTTTCTGTGACAATTTTTCGCTGTTCAGGAGTGAGAAATCTCAAGGCATGATACACTTGTGATTTTAGAGTCTCAATTTCTTCATCTTTGTTTAAAGAAGTCTGACGCAACAAGGCTATCACATCATCCTGCTGCGAAGTCCTTTTCTGTTCCTCAGCCAAGGCTTTTGCTTGCTCTTCAAATCTGTCATTCATCTCTTGTATGCCTGCCTGGTGGCACAGTAATGTATCTTCCTTTGCCTTCAGTTCTGCTTCCAAACTTGCTATCTTTTCTTGCGACGCTTCAAACTCCTGCTCCAACTTTGCCACAAGTTCCTGCATCCGTTCATTTTCCTCTATCACAGGATGCTTGGACAATTCAATGGCAGACCCTTGGTCAGCCTTCAGCTGCTGCATAGTGTTTTCAGCATCTTGCAGCTGGTAATTTAAAACATCTGCAGTGGATTCAGCATGACTCAGTTTGGCCTTGACTTCCTCACACAACAACATCAAGCTAGCATTCTCTTCCTTCAGGGTCTGCAGTTCACCCTCTCGCTCCGACATAAGTTTTATTAAACGCTGGTGACTTTCTGCTGCTGCAGTAGTTGCTTGCTCCACCTCTTTCCTCTCTAACTCCGAGGCATTCAAGGATTCTGTTAGCCTCTGCATCTCTTTGTCTCTGACCTTGACCATCTCTAGCAATTGCTGGTTGTCTGCTTTCCTGTCTAAAGCTTCTTGGCTAGGCTCCTCTGAGTCTGATGTGTGAATTTGTACAGATTCCACGGTAGATTCCACAGGCATCCAGTTTGCTTGCATCAATTCTTGCCCTGTCATCTCATCCATAATCGCTAGCTGCCTGCGTAAAGTGCTCAGCAAGCATCGGTTCCGTTCCCACAGACTGGGAAGAGACTGACCAACAACGTCCAGGACACTTGACTGAGAGCCAGTCAACCCTTCAATCGCCTGTCCTGCAAAGAAGGTGTAGTGTATTCTTTCTAGTAATGTTCTTTGCTGAGATAATATGTCAACGAGATCTTGGTTCAGTATTTGAAGATTTTCAATACTAAATTCTGTGTTCCCATACTCGCCATGCACTCCTGCTTCCGTATGTTCTCTATTTTTGACCTGCACTTCAAGTTCACACTGAGACTTCTGCAGCTGTTCTTTCTCTGCACTCTCCACGTCTGCTTGCTTTCTGAGCTCCACAATCTCACTCTCTAGCTCAGTCATACTTGCTGCTGTATCTACATCCCGTAATTCTTGTTCTGCATTGTGCTGCATGGCATGCAAAGAGGTCACCTCAGCTTGAACCTGTCCCATCTTCTGCAATGCCAACTCTTTCTCATGGCTCAAAGCCTCTCTCTGATCCACAATGTCCTCGGAAATTCTGGAGTTTTCCATCTGCAACTTCTTGCACAGAGCTTTCAGCTCCTCTGACTCGATAAACATGGAGTCCATACGTTGCTGCACTGATGACAAAGCAGCTTGTGTAGCACTCAGTTCAGCTTTCAAGCTGTCTTTTTCTGTCTTCTCGATCTGCAAATCTTCGTAATGCTGTTGCCAAGAATCCAGTTCATCTTCCACCTCCTGCAGTCTCTCAGAAAGATCTTCATTCTGCTTTGTCAGTCGAGCCTTCTCCTCCCTCAGAGCTTTTATCTTGGCCACCTTGTTTTCAATCTCTTCCTTCTTTCCCCTCAGGGCTTCCTCCAGCTCCCTCTTGTCCATGTGCAGCTCATTCAGCGCCATTGTCCCCTTCTGCAATTTGGCCTTGAGTTCTGCGACCTCAGCATCTCTAAGCTCCAGCTGCTGGGCTGTGGCTGCCAGGTCGTCTTGTGCTTTCCTCAGCTCCTGCTTCAGATCTTCTACCATCTCAAATGAAGAGGAAGAAGATTCGGTGGGCGAGTTAGTCCCTGATGTTGGTGGGATCAGCTGCTCCCCATTGTCTTTGTGATGGACATCCAGACTTTTGGCGACTGAAGCTGTGATGGATGATGTGAAAGACACTGGGCCTTCTTGCTGCTGCTGCTGAAGTCGGTGCAGCTCTTCTTGAAGTTCTTTCACCTGAATAGGAAGAAGCCATTCTATTTCTAATTTACCAGCGAGATGGCATAACTCTTTGCACACCAAAAAAGCTTATGTATTCCCTCAACTCCATTTTAGTTGCTTGTGTTGCTCTCTTCATACTTTTCTCTAAGCCATCCACCATTTTGCATAAAGTATATCTAGACTGCCAGCATTACAGGATATCTATGGTGAAATGGCTTGCATCCCTATGTGTCCACAAGTC
>SMGT01010713.1:33132-46456 GCA_004794575.1 Lanistes nyassanus | reverse complement strand
CCTGGAAGCTACAGTTTACCTTTCCCTATAAGAAGATGCCTAGTACTAACATCTACCAACTATGCAGTACTGCATACAGCCACATGCACTTTCCAGACATATTTCACTTGGGAACATGTTCACTGTAAGTACATGCAATTAAACTTGCCTTCTCTGCTATTTTTTTTTTTTTACTCCACATTAACTTTACACAAGAACAGAAAATTAAAAAGCAAACATTAACTCAACAGCATCGGGGTAAATCCTCCATTTCAACTGAAGTTTGCTACTGTTCATGGTGTGGTGAAATCGAGGTTTTGCTAATTTTTTTTTACAAATTTTTAAACCAAGATTCATTGGCAAGGGAGGTAAATGGTGGGTTCCAATAGTATAATCATTTTTCTATAGTTTCCTCCCTTAGACCATAAAGTAGACCACTTTTTCAAATCTGTGAGGCCAGAACCATGCTGCCTAGTTAGGTAAATGGCCAGTCGCCATTGTCAAACCCAGTGCTTCTCCGCACAACAAGCAGGTGGTTCCCAGAGTTTACTCAGGATTACATCTATTTCTGTGCCTGGCTTTCATCCTGGATAAACTCCTGGCATCTGTGGATAATTTCCACCAGGTGTTATGGATTACAAGTACTGCCAAATGGCTGTAATAGTCGAGTGTTTGGTGTTATCAGAAGATTTTCAAGATGCTGTTTACATTCACCTCGTTTCGTAAATCAACACAGTCTTCCACTCAAAATCACCAACAGATGGATCTTAGGCAGGAAAGACATTTGTTTTCTTAAACAGTTTTTAAAACTGCATTGGAATTATGTTTCTATCACTAGTAGTATTTTTTACAATTTTCAAAAATTTTCCAAAATTGTCAAAAACGCTCAGATTCAATCAACCATCATGCTACGTAGCTCTACGATGCTACTGAGTTAATGTGGCAACATACATCTACTTTTTGTGATTTAAAAGTAACCCAATGTACAGGTAAAATATAGCCAAAGCTGACAGCGAGGTGAGGGGTGGGGGGAAGAAAGTGTCATAACATGCATCCTGGCACCGCAAAAACATAAACACACAACCCGCACGAACCTGCAGTTGTGCAGCACTAAGCTGCGTCTGCAGTGCGTCGCGCATGGAAACGAAGTGGTTGGTAGTTTCCTGGTACTGGTCATCCAGCTCACCCAGGCTTGTTTCTAGCTCCTGCCTCTCCGCCTGCAGGACTTCCTCATGCTCTCTCAAGGAAGACAACTCAAGCTGCAGCAGCTCCTCACTCTCTTTGACTGCCAACAGTTTCTGGTGAGAGGCTTCCTGCTCTTGTTTTAAACGAGACAGCTCATCCCTCAGGCTTTGAACTTCATCTGTTTGACCTTTTTTCTCTTCCAAGAGCTGCATTATGCGGTCTTCCTTCTGCTGCAGCTCTTTTCGCAGATGAACCAAAACATCCTCCAGAGCCTGCTTTTCAATCTTCCACTCAAATACTTCATCGTCTTTCTCTCTCTCACTCACACTGTGGTGGCTTCCAGAAGTAAAACTTTGGTCCAGGGTGTTTTCAGAATCTGACTGTATTCTTTCTGAAACACAATAATTAAGGTATCTGTTGTAAGCAAGTTCAAATTTCCCCTTCTGACACACTAGCTGTAGTATGGTATATATATATATATGTACTGTATCAGAATTGGCTTTATGACATTTTTACGTCCTTTGCACTTCATTGTGTTCTGAGCTCTGCTCAAAATGATGTTCAACGAATTAGTGGCCAATCTGGATGCATAAAAACATGATGCAATTTTACCTGCATCTGCTCTAAGCTGTCGTCTTAAGGATGAAATAGTGTCCTGATTCTGTTGCCAATCTTCAAGGTGCTTTGACACTTGTCTTTCCAGCAAGGTGATCTGCTCCTGAAGTTTAATTTTCTCTTCCTTCAGCAACAGGTTTTCTCGCTCGATGGAATCTACAAAAGCTGGAGAGAAGGAGGGAGAATTCTTTATATTAAATGACCAACCAGTACAATACAGCCTCTCTACTCATAATAAACATCATATGCATGACTAATTAAAAATAGTTTCCTCCTGTCTTACCAGTAGTTTTCTCTTGTCGCTCTGCATCTCCAAGTCTTTCAATCAAGTCTGCTGTTTCTTTGGACAATCCCTGCACTTGCATGCCAGCTTCAACAATATCTGACTTAAGCCTGGACTCCTGCAACAATCATCAGTTCCTGCTAATGTAAATTTAAAAGTTAAAACCAAACATTATGCTGGCTGCAATTAACATTTCTGTGTTAACTGGCAACAAGGTTATTTCTCGCAGAAAGAACTCATTACCACAGTAAGAGCTGGGAATATCTGACAGTCAACTACTGTTAGCTGTTCAGTGCAGCAAGGATTTTATGGTCAATAATATCAAGCTTCACCCATCATGTTGCACCAATCATGCCTTATGTTGTGCTCGCTGAAAGCACCCTGCTCACTGCTCACACCTCACTGCTGTGCAGACACACCTGCAAGCCAGCAGAGTGAAGACGATTGGCCATCGCTTGCTTCTCAACCAACAGGTGTTCCTGTCGGTCTGTGGCTTCAGAAGACAACTGATGCCGAATGGTGCATATGTCACTCAACAGATCTTGGAGTTCTGCCTGCAAATTGTTCACTTCTCAGCTTATGGCCCACTGCTCAGCAAATGCATGCATTTCCTCAGTGCTGCATGCATTTCATGCCTGTTCTTATGCCGTTATATGCAAGATGACATGCACATCTTGACTTGCTCAGTAAGCATGCACCTAAACTTTATGGGAATTGGTGTGAATTGTAAACGTGAATGGCTAAATGCCAAGGGGTATAAAGTTGTGTTTTAATAGCATCTTTGACACTTAAAAAAAAGTTTTGGATTAGGAGAGAAAGTACATGGCTTCTGCATTCTGCATAAATGATAAGAGGCAAACTGAAGTCTAGCCTAGCCGCCTTGACCTCCAGTGCAGCACAACAGAAAAGTAGTTAATGCTCACTTACACTGGTGCTATACAAAGCAACTTTCTGGAAAATGAAAGGCCAAAATTTTTCTCCCTCTGAAAATTTTCATTGCAAGCAGTCAGATATATACATATATAGATAAATATACAATGTTTACATTAACCATAGGAACAGAGAGACAAGCAGGGACTTTTTAAGAGTAAAGCATAAGTTTAACTTATTTAAAATACCATGCTGTTTATTATGTGTAAATAACATCATGCATAGCCTAATGGACCATTTAGAACACTCACCATGCACTGACCACAAGTTCTCTCACAACTACTGTATGCATGGGCTGAATGTGAGCGAAAAGACTCAAGTCCAGAAACCTTAGACATTCGATCTGTACACAGTACATTTCAGGTGCTGACGAACAAAATATGTCCAGTTTCTGCACAAAAATCATCTCTTAAGTTACCCATGATCTACAAATACAAAAATGCTGTACTTATAAATTACTTTTTGCATCATCACAGCACCTCATTTTGAAAAGAAACTTATATTGTTGTTAACTTAAACATAATCCATTTCCCAACCAAACAAAATATGGAACAGAAGTACACCTACATCTGATACTGAACCCTGACCCTCACTATGGCCACATCCAAACAATGTGTACGTAGATTCCAGGAATCTCTTTCTTTTCCATCTCAAAGTCAGGGAAATCACAGTCAAGACATTTCATGCTTTACATGCAAAACATTCTGCATGCTGCAAGAGTCATTTTGAAGGAAACATAGTTTTACCCTTTAGGCTGCTGATGATTTTTTTTTTTTTTTGGAGGGGGAGGGTGGGGAAGAGAGAGAACACCTCATTTATGAGTGGACATTAAATTACATAATAGGTTTTTTCTTGATTTTACAGCTTTGAAATTTTGCACACGGATAAGCTTTATGTGTGTACTCATTTTGCATCCAAAGGGAATAAATATGTGTCACTTTTTTAGGGGAGAAAATTTTTTAAATATTTGAAGAAACTCATGGAATCTAAAATTTGTCAATAACTTGCAGTTTTTACTGATTTTTGTTGTTGTTGCTGATCATGCTGCTTTACTAAACCCAAAAGAAAACAGCTCAATGGTGTCTTAATAGTTTTAAAAAAACATCAAACGATACTCATCTGAGTTGTTTAGTATACCACAGAACTTCTAAAGAAAATCCAAAACAAAGTTAAATTTGATGCCAACAGTGGGAAAAACACGCACAAAGTGAAGCAGCAATGACCTCGAACAAAAGCTGGGCTCCAACCCATGATGCTTCTTTCTCAGCTGGTAAACAATTCTAGCAAATTCTATTCAGGTTGATAAGTTCTTTCCCTTACTGACTTGAAACTGAAGTCGATGACAGCAGCCTAAAGGCTAAATCAAACTAGGAAAGACGCTTTTGAAAGGCAGCGATGTAATATTCCCTCTGCCCTCTATACACATGTAGACTCTAATGAAAAGGTGGTAGATCAGGCACAGTGCTGACTGCAATTAATTTGTTCAAAAGCTATACTTAAACAAACAGTTAGTCTGACAGGGTGAGAACAAGGGCACACACCAATTTTTCTGTGTACATCATTCATCAAAAGAGGGAATGTGAGCGACTTGAACATCCTGGGACAGCATAGAAATGTAAATTAGGAGAACTGGAACTGTGAAGAAATACCTGTTAATCAACTGTCTTTCAGGGTGTGCATGCAGCGGGGGTGGGGGTGACCCTAAGAGGCACTGGTGTTCAGATGCACATGCAAGGTTATGAGTGCATGCAAAGATGTACTGCTGTGTGCACACTGATTACAAAAACAACTGTATGCATAAAAAACATGTAGGAGGTCTCTGTTTTGATCATTTTAAAATACTTAAACCTAAGTGGAATTTTGTGCTGAATTAGTTCTCTCAACCATCCTGCCATCTGGCAAAGAATAAAGGGAATCCCTACTTCATCCTAGTAGGTCAAAGTTCAGCGTGAGGCTTATGACCAGCCAGCCATGTCATCCACCACTTAATTTGAGGCACAGATTAAGTTTATATTCAGTAAAATACAAACCAATATTATAATATGGCTGCACAAATTTCACGTTGACTCAAAGCTATAGGTCCGAATAAAACTCTGAAACACAGGGTCTGTTACTGTAATGGACAGAACAACTCAGCCTGTTAAAAGTGCAGCAGGTGAACTGCAGTAGCAGACAAAAACAAAAAGAAACAAAGAAACAACATGCTAAGATGTGGTCAGTACATGGCTGGTGTCCATCTGGTCCAGAAGACGCTGCTTGGCATGATAGAGGTCAAGTCCCACCTGCTGCTGGCCCTGCACAAAGGCACGCCGCTCCTCTTCATTTTCTGGAAGATAGATTGAAAAAATATTTTGTGGAAAACACCAGAAAAGTTTGAAGTACACTGTACTGGGAAGCAGTGTTTAAGTCTTCATGTTTATTCATGTTTCTGTATATATGATATTCAGGTCTGATTCAAAGGATAGTCTCAAAGTTGTATCTTCTTGAAAATGAAATTACTACTTAAACGTTATTTCAGGAATGGAAATCCAGCAGCTTTGCTAATGCTTCTGCTGCAAATCTGCCAAAAGCTAAAAAGAAAATATGAACACAGTAAGTTCTCTTAGCACAGAGTGAAACAGGATAAAATTACTACATAAACGACCATTCACAACAAAACCAACATTAGACATTAAAAAAAAGTTATAGTCAGCTTGCTGCTGTATCAAAATTGTTATGATGTATAAAAGTCATCGTTCCCATGTAATCTTTTTTCCTTACAGATAGTCCTCTGGAGTGATGACACTTACCTTCTATAAGCTGCTGCAGGACTTGCACCTCCTGTGTGTGCAGATGTGCCTGACGACCAATGCTGGCTTCCAGATTGGCTATTCTGGCAGCCTGGTCTGCCCCAACGATACGAAGCTGTTCAACCTCCTCCTGGAGTTCTGCCACAAGCCCCTCCACTTGTTTTTTGGAAGCAGAAATCTGTTAGAAAACCATCAACACTTCATATGTATTTCATAAGGGACTGGGCACAGCAAAGTTCATTAATGCATTTATATTAACAGTGTAAGAACAAGTTTTTGAAATCCGTAGTTATAGCATGACAAAAGAGATGAGTAACAGCTTACATAGGCTGCTCTTTGCTTTCAGCCTGTGCTAAACAGTGAAAGAAAGGATTTTATGGCCCTGCTTTAATACTATTCCTGGAGTCCTTTTCTGGAAGGTCTGCCACAGGAAGTGCATGATAAGCAGAAAGCTAGCAATGAAAGAATAAGATATTAAAAAAATTACTTTGTCCTTTTCCTGGCTGAGGATAGTCAGTTGATTCCGAAGCATGGACAGCGAGTCTGAAGGCACTTCTGACTCCATTCTGTCAGATTCTGGAAGGACAGAACTCCCTGCAGTATGCATACTGTCACCATCTCTCACCATGGCTAGGGAGGCAAAAAAAAAAAAGAGCCTTGTTTTAAAAGGAGTAGACTCTGTTAGTGTTACAGGTGGGGGTGCATTAGGGAACAGACAGACAAAGAAAATCTAGCATGTCACCCCAGGCTTTTACATACAGTAAATGTAACAACCATTTCACATCAGCTGTAATCTAGCCTTTATAAAAGTATAATGAAGATCTTAATCTGTGTAGTTGTTAAACTAGGCACATGTATTCTTCTTCTAAGTCTGATGCTCAAGAAAAAAGAAATTTGTTGAAAAAAAAATGACAAGTTCTCCCTCCTCACCATCTGCAAGCTGTTGCTCCAAGTCTGCCATCTTCAACTTCAGTTCATTTATCTCTTCTTTATGACTCTTTTTCAAGGCGGCCAGTTTTGATCTGTGTATATCCTGAAGGGAGGCAATCTCATGTTGTGCCTCTTCTCTGACTGTTGCTGCATTCTTTTCCAACTCCTGACAGAAGATGGAACCAGATGATTAAACAGCCTTAAAATGTAGCAATTTTGTCATGTGAAAATATGCTGAGAATTTCAAAAAAGATTTTTTTAAAAATTGAGACCCTTGCTCCCTATAAGTAAAAACATAAAAATAACCTAAAACCACACAATTTATTAATAACAAACATGGTGTTGACTGACCGAAAGTACTCAGTTCTGATGGAATATGCAAACACTGAGGTTTAGGCGAAACAATGTCAGATCCGACAGAAAGAACAAAGGAATGAACCAAGCTTTAAACAAGTCAAGGAATGGGGACCAGACGCTTGGGCAAGCATATCATATGCTTTCTCTAAAGGACCAAATATGCGACATGCAGTGGGCTGTCCACATGTCCTGAACTAGGCTGCATAGTGCTTGAGGGAGAACAGTTCATGAGTGGCACACCTTTTTACAAATACTAGATAAAATGGAAACTGATAAAATGCTGGACCGCAGAAGAAATGGGTTACTTCCTGATTCAAGTGGCAAGCAAATAAGATATTTCAAAAGCCACCTAGCTTGCCCGCTTTGTCCATGAAGTTTCAATATTTAACCTGATTTCAAATAATTGAAATGGAAGGGGGGAAAAATGCATTATTTCTGTACTTTCTACATTTCTGTATTTTTCTACATTTAGTCAACCTCACCTATCAACATAACTGCAAAAGTAATCACATGCCTAATTGTCCTGTTGTGATTTTCTGGCCAGATGACAAAAAAACACAAAGCACATAAATCTGTAATATATTTATCTAGTGTGACCTGCCAATGAACATGTCTCTACAAAGACTGTAAATGCTACCTTTACAACCTTGCCACGAACATAGCAGTTAAAGCAGCATGGACTTAAGTCAATAAACCACAGGGAGATAAGCTAGCTAGGTCAAACACGTGGCCTGCCCCATAGGCTGCCTAACCTGTCAATACACCTTGCAACATTTCCTCCATACTCCCCCACCTTGTCACCTGTCTTACAAAAAAAAAAAAAGTCTCTCCTGTGAAAAATCTTCAGAACACCAGCACCTAAGGACAGCTGGAGCAGCAGCCACATGACTGCTGCTTTCACATGCTGCCTTCCAGAAATTTCGAGCAGGGACATAGCTACCCAAGTGTTGCAACTATTTAAGTATAAAGTAGTAACAACATCTCTATCAACCCTTTTTCGAACTTTAAAATGAGAAAGAATGAGAAAGAAAGACAAGATAGAAAACACTGGTGCTACATGCATTGTTTCATAAAACCACTTCTAAAAGTTCTCCTGCTGTTCATGAAATATGTGATCAAACATCATTAACACTCTCTCCTCCCCCTCCCCAATGCCCCTCCTTTTCAATGCCCCTCTCCAATTTGTTGTGCAGTTTAAAACAACTGCCTAGGAACATTCATTCCCAGCAGATCTCTGGGCTGCCAAGGAGCTTGACAACAAGATAATAAAGGTAAAGGTCGTCTCATGACGTGTTTTAGGTCACAGGGGAGTGGTAGTGTATGAGACGGCCACTTCTCTGTCGGTCAGCATCATGAGGACGTTGCCCATGTCTTTTCCCTCACTGCTTTACCTGCCCTGGCCCATGGGTCAGGTACCCTTTCACAGCTAAGCTGACTGGGGGAAGTGTGGTGCGGCCCCAGTGCCACTGGGTTTGGAGGCCAGCCCTCCAACCAATCAGCCATCCTTTTTTCCCTAACAGATAGGGCCCCTTATCTCTACTCAGAAATAACAGGTAGCTACCAGTCCAGGTACACCACCTTGTGCAACACAAATTGGCCTCATGCAGAGGAGGGGGAAAAAAAGACGCTGACAGAAAGGCCTGTTCCAGAGACTGGTGGACTTTAAACAGAGCCCATAAACAATCAGCCCTTGCTGAACATTCTTATTTGAATGTCTGCAATATAATGCGCACCTAAATGTGATTTTTAAAAAACACAACACAGGTGCCGGGTTACTGATCAGTGAAAGAATTGTGTATATCTCAAGAAACCTGCATGTACTATAAAACCAGGGATTTCTTAAAGCCAATAACTTGGATTCTGATAGAATTATAAAGTTTCCAAAAACATGTTCATCAAACTACCTTCTGACTACCAAATAATATGGATGTTTATATTACAACCCCAACAAGGTACTGGCAGCGCTAGACACAACCGTATGCTGACGTATGCAATCAAGGGAGCCTACCGTACCCAAACACGTAGCAAAGAGAGAGTCGAAAGTAAGGAACGTGGCAGATCTTTGCTACGTGTTTGGGTACGGTAGGCTCCCTTGATTGCATACGTCAGCATACGGTTGTGTCTAGCGCTGTCAGTACTTTGTTGGGGTTGTCGTTTGACGATTTATAGCGCTCTGTCCTCATTTGTTCTTGTTTGATTATAACATGTTTATATTCTCAATTACCTACAAAATTTGAAGAAAAAAGACAATATAGGGCAAATGGCTATCTGGATAACCTTTAGTTTGGTGTGTGTGTGTGTGTGGTGGTGGTAGGGGGTGGGGGGTAATTAACAATTCTTCTTCTAATGGGATGATGATCAAAGCAAAGAAAGTATTTTGACCCGTTTGAATGAAATCTGTAACAGGAAGTTTTGTTCATTGTTTTTGTTTTCTCCCCGCCCCCCCAAAGGCAGGTGAAGCAGTTTACAAGTACTTTTATACGCATCAAGCAGAATCCAGCCATGTCTGATCACTAAACACAATAAAACTACACAGTGCACATATCATAAATATATATAAACTTGTTCATTCACACCTATTTAAAAAAACTCAGAAAGTAAATGAAGCATCGCAGCTCTGAGTAAAAACAGAAATGGAGATAACAAGAGTACTAAGCCAAGCTAAGTGACAAACACACAGTCAACGTTGGGGAGTGCTACCTCTCCATCATGACAGAACCAAACTCAAACAGGCAAAAAAAAACCAACTGAAAAATGGCAATCACCTGTGTAGATTTTGTTTGTGTTTCCTGCCTAATGAAGGGGTAGTACCCTGAATTGTCTACTGTACGTTTTCATATACCTTGGCTTAGCTTTCCTTGTTATCACAAAAAAAAAAAACCCTCACAAAATATACAAAAAGAACAATTTACATTTACACATAAAATCCAACAGAAATAATGCTGACCTTGACTTTGCCTTGAAGATTAAAGATCTGATGCTGAGCTTGCTGGTCCAGTGCAAGGCCGCCAGCTTGACTCTGAAAAAGTCCAAGATCGCTGTCCCTGATTTGCGGTAGACAGATGAACTGGACTTAACCCCAAGTTGGCAGCTAAGGCCATCTCATGGCATGGTCAATAATAATCCTAGTAAATGAATCTCAAATTCATGTGGCTAAAGGTGATCATGCCAACGAAGACTATAGTTAAACAACACAAGAAAAACCATGCTCCAATGAAAGATGATTGGGCAGGGGTAAAAGCACCCACCAGAGTGCTCACATTCTTTGAGAAAAAATATGTTTGGCCAGGGTAAACATCTCTAAACAATGTCTGCATGGAGGAATCCTGAAAAAACTTCTGGGATACAAAAGAACACAGGGCACTGTAGTAAAATATGATGGATGGTAAAACGTATACCATCAGTTTGACAGGATGGTTTTTCTGCATGTCTTAACAGGTGCACATGTAAAGTGAATGTGGCCTCTCTGCAATCGAGTCAGCACAACTGTCTCCTGTCATCCTGACTTCCCATGAAACCAAAATGCTTCCAACAGAAACATACAACCAGAAACCTACAGAACGGAAATACAGCACAAAGACTAGCTGGTGAACAAGGGTCATCGTTTCACCAGTCAGTTTGTCTCAGTTTGTCCCAGTTTGTCTCAGGTAGTCTTGTTGTTTGAACAACTAGCTGCCTCGAGGAACAGCCAACAATTCACCTTCACTTATATGTTATCTGTATGATCTTGAGTAAGTTTAATTAAGGCAGAATGCTGATGCTTCCTTTGACTAACACAACTTTATGGAAACATTTTTGTTTTCATTTACTCTTAGACATACCAGCTGAAAGACTGACTGAAAAAAATCTCTCATTAAAAAGTCAGACTTCCAGACTTATTTTTTCATCTTTCTATAAAAAAAACCCCTACATCATAGAATATTAATTCTTTTAAGTCCATCTAACCATAAGGAGAAAGTACACTTCTGAAAGAACACACCCATGTTTGAGAAAAATGACTACTGACAGGTGAAGAAAAAATATGAGAGAGACTATAGCCATATCCATAAGCTTCTTCTATAACATATAGATTACTCTTACAGTTTTTTTTGCCTATGGAGAATGAACAAAAACTAAAATCCCTTATATTTTAAAACATATCAGACTGAAACTAAGTTCTTTTCATACATTAAGAACTGGTCAAAAGCTAAATGTCTAGCATCATTTTCCTGTCTGGTCAACATCACCAGCACATAAAACAGTCATAACCATGTTGTGGGACACAACAACAAAGAAGAAAAAGAAAATGCAAATCACAAATCTAAAGCTGCTAAAAGTCAGCGAATAAAAGATATCCACTTTTCCCAATTCTTTAACAGCTGCTGGTATGAGATTTACTGCGTAGATGTTAAGCTGGCCTGTCAATGCCTGCTCGGATGGAACGTGCTTCTGGCTGCTGCCCTTTGCGTTCCGCATGATAGCTGCTATTCGCCTTCCCTTAACCTCTCTACTGCCAAAGGCTAGTTTATACAGTAGCTACAATTTCACTTTTAAATGCAGCTTATCTACAGACAATGTACTGAGATACTGAGAGTGCTCTGTGGAGATCCAGTCAGAGAACAGGTTTTTCTGGAAACAAAGGTGGCTTACGCTGAACTGATGTGGCGTTTTAGTGCAAGCTCTTAGAGATGCACGATGCAGCCTACGTCTCATTATCCTGTGGTACTGTTTAAAGGATGTTTGGGAAAAAAATCATTGAAACCCTGCCAAGGCCAGATTTAAAAAAAGGAGGGAGGAGAGGGAAGCTTATAAAAGAACCTCTAATAATTTAAATTACATAAAATTCATGCAGAGTCAGAAAAACCGATAAATATCAGAGATGAGAAGAAGAGAAAGTCAAAAAGGGAAAATCGGCAGGGGTCTGAGGGATGCCGTAAGCCCCTGGGTGAGTCTAGGTGGAGACCAAAGCTGAGAATTTTTTTTAAAAGATGCACATAATTAAAACAAATTTAAGCATTCATTTTGCAACTTTTTTTCTGCACTTACTAACAATACAAATGAGAATAAACCAGGTTCGGATCAAATTATTCCCATAGGGCACAGCCGCCAGTTTGCTACCACACACTGCATAGACGGATAAATTACCATAAAATTTTTTCACTGGATTTACACTGATATCAAAAATAACTTGTGTGGACAGAAAAACGGAAGAAATCCATTTTTAGGAGGGAAATTCTCATGTTACAAGAATACTCAAACGAGAAATTCTCAGCAATTACTTTACAGTTAAAGATGTCATGATGTGATGTGCTCTATATAAGATAAGAAATAAAGCAGGAAAGCTGTTATAACATTTGTCACTGTGAAACTGATAGCACTGTAGGATATCAGGTCAAGATGGCTGTGAGGGTGACTTCCTTAAGCATGAAGATAACCTCCTGAGGTCATAGGAAAAATCCACACTAGACACTACCTGAACATCATAACTTTTCACACTAATATTTCAGTTTTTCATACAACACACTCATACAACAACAGATCAAGCTGCCTCTATACATATAAAGACTTACAGAAAATGTGGAACAAAAGTGCAGTCATTCATAGTCCTCCCCAACCTCTCCTCTCAAAAAAAAAAAAAAAAAAAAAAAAAGTTATGTACACCAATAAGCATAATATAAGCCTTTGCTTCCAGTTTTTTTTAAGTAGAGCAGCACTTCATTTTTAATTTTTTGTGCTTAGCATTGTTTTTAATAGATAGGAGAAGATGCAGTTGGTATGTTTTTCTGCACATGTATAGGCTGATAATACATCTACTGTTAATGCTAAAAATATGCTTTTTAAAACCTCTTCAATTTGAAAATGTTCACTAATTTTTAAAAAGTCTGAGGTTCAAAAACATTTGTAGAATAGCATGAAGAAAGGCAACTTTGTTACAGTTAATGATTGGGTAAATAAACATTAGCTTAGTGGAGCACTGGACATAGGACACAGGACATGAAGATTGCCTTCACTTACAAGGATGCAACCTTTCACAAATCAATCATTTTTAAGCTACTCTGAAAAACAGAAGGCATTTTTTTAATTATTTAAAAACAATTCTGCATTTTCTTGGCTATTCTGAACTTTATCTGCATTCTCCCCGAGTCTCTCCCCCCACCCCCACTAAAAAAACCCCAAAACTATGCTGCTCACTAAGCAAAACATTAAGGAATAACAAGGCACACAGAGATAGGAGGCAGTGAATGGAAGATGGGATGGGGCACCAGAAGTAATCACG
>SMGT01010713.1:13900-33048 GCA_004794575.1 Lanistes nyassanus | reverse complement strand
GCAAAATATCAAGGAATAACAAGGCACACAGAGATAGGAGGCAGTGAATGGAAGATGGGATGGGGCACCAGAAGTAATCACGTCCTGATGACGGTGATCCCATCCCTGATAAGACGTGTTTAATATGTTCTTGCACAGCAGTTATGCCCCCACCCCAACCTCAGCACCTAGGCACAGGCACTCACCAGTTGCCCAGCAACAGAACGCCAATGCTGGCTGTCTGCATGCAAACGCACCACCTCCTGCCGCAGATGGTTAACCTCCCTTTGAAGCCGCAGGCTGTCGTCAAAGTCACTCCACTCTTCAGTTGCCCAACCATCAAAGCCTGCAATGTTTGCAAAGACGTCTATTATTGACCAGTTATCGCATTCATTGTTAAGACATAAATGATGTGAAAAACCCATCCAGTGCCATGCAGCACTACACTAAATATGGCTGAAGGTGTAATGGGGTCAAGATAAGTAACTTTTTTGACAGGTCATTCCAGGTTGACTGGCAGGGTTCATGACAACCACATGCCTGAAGTTCCACTAACTGAAAATCATGGCTGCAACACAGTACTAGTAAACTTCATGACTGGATCATTCCTAGTACAAAATTTCTCTACTAAGACAGTGCAGTCCTAATGGATTTTTCTAGGCAATGTCTGCGGAGTGCATTGTTTAGAAAAAGGTTAAGTAAAAGTTGTCCCATGACTTATTCCAAGTCCTAGGGGAGGGCCGTGTGTGAGGCCAACACTATTCTGTGGGCCAGCATCGTGTGTGAAGCCCACACTATTTTGTGGGCAAGCACTGCATGTGAGGCCCACACTATTCTGTGGGCCAGCATCGCATGTGAGACCCACACTATCCTGTGGGCCAGCATCGCATGTGAGGCCCACACTGTTCTGCGGGCCAGCATCGTGATGGCAGCACCCATCTTATCTCCCTTGCTTTCTTACATTCCCCGAACCATGGGCCAGGTATTCATTTGCAGCACATGGGTACTGAACCTATGACTTTGGGTTCGGAGGCCGTCTGCTTCCCCATCATTTAGAAAAGATGCAGTGATAAACATTTCAGCCCTAATTTGGAATCACAGCTGCAGTCTTTATAAAAAATTTCTATATTGTTTTTAATGATGTGAAGAGTTGGAGGTAAAAAGCTGGCTTCCACAAGTCTGATCAGAAAGTAGCAGTTTTCATCATCTAAAAAGCTGCAGTTTTGGTAGTTTGAAAGCTGAAGTAAAAGCCACATCAGCTGCAAAAAGTGACCAAGGCTACTCCTGGCTCTCAGAATAAGAGAGTCTGAGAGATTACAATGTGCAAGAATTCAACGTTAGCTCCCTCTCCAACACACCTTCAATAAATGTGCTTACACTGCCTGCCATCGGATCTGTAAACGGTGCAGTTTTACTTATTGATACATTCATTTACTGTTTACTTGGACTGAGCTGCTAAATTTTGCACAGTTGGCAAAAAGTGTCCGTGTAACTGGATACTTTCATAAAGCCTCTTGAGACTAACAGTTCTTACAAAAGGTTAAGCATCCCAGAAACTGATGTTACCTGCCCCTTGGGACAACTCTGGGCCAGTTTCTGTTCACAGAAGCTGTTAAAAACACATTATTTCTACCAGTGCTGGTGCTGTTTGTGACTATCAATCTGCTGGAAACACTTCTTTCTTAAATACCATACAATTTTGCTTGATAGGCGATATACTTAGAATGTCTGATTGCTAGGAACCTATTCCTATTGTTACTTCATTCTTCATGTAAAAACATCCTGCACAGACTGTTGTAACATCATGAAGAAATCCTCAACAGGTTTGAAAAATGTGCAACATGCAATTTTCAGAACTTCTTGTGAATTACTACCACAAATAAACCACTGACAAACAAACATTCTGATCTTGTTTATAGGCAGACTAATGCAGAATTTGTCACCTTTTTGTACCAGAAAAATAACCACACAGTGTCAACAACCTGATGCAGTCACACCAACAATTCTTTCTCTCTATATATATATATATTTAAAACTACTCCTAAATATGGATACTTAAAAATACTACAGTACAATACCTGCAAGGCAGGCTGTAGTAAATACACCTACATGTATACCACAATTACATGCAACAGCCCCTTTCTTTCCAACCAGCAGTTTCTTGCTATTAACAATAATAAAAAACTGCTGCTTAAAGGCTTAGGAAAGTGTAATGCGCAGAATTGAAGACTACATGCAAACCGCTCATCCAGAAGACTGCAGCTTTGAGGAAGGAAAGCAAGAAAACTATATGTAGGCTGGATATGGAAATCAGCCTTTCAACCACAAGGTCCTTGCACTGAATACCAAATAAGCTGCAGGTGTAATGGTCAATACCAGATTACGTGCCAGCTTCCTTTCTGTTTGAAATCACAATACAAAGCAGCCATCTTAGTGCTTCATGTCATAGCCCTTGTTTCTGCAGGCAGTGGAACTCCAACTGCACATGGATCCGTTTTTGTTGTTGTTGTTGTTGGAATGTTCGTGTGTGGCTGATTTTTCTTCTGTGTTTGGTATCTTATTGTCTTAGCCAAGCCTTCCAGAACTAAGACTGTGTACTCTTGTGCCCTGAACGATCTGACCAATGATAAAAATATACCCTGGGTGTAAACCTGATTCGCTACTACATGTATACAAATATAAATGTAGCTCATTTTATTCTGGAATGCACGTTATCCCTTCCCCCAAACAACAAGAACAAAAAAAATATTAGTATCCAACTAAAATGACTGACAAGGGACTGGCTTCCTTATGTACAGTAACTGAAATAATATTCACCAGAATACACACCTCAACATCGCAATCTTAAAAAACTGCTTAAATCTTTCTCCTCTCTCTCTCTCACACAGGCGTGCATGCACAGCATTGCACACATACACACATGCACTCAGCCCCATGCATGTACTCACACATGCCGACGAACTCTTATCAGCATGCCTAGATATATTTTAATACACCAGCGGCCAGTTGCATCGCTTTGGCGTAAGCTCTTAGTCCAGGAATAAGAATGGACTAGCATAAAATGTTGATTGCATGGCTCCTGACTAAGGAAAATTTAGTCCTAAACACTGGTGTAAATTTAGACCAACAGGGGAGGAGGCGTATGGGCGGACTAACTTTGGCCACTGAAACAGCATCTGTAGAAATGTGCACATGTACAAAACCCACAGCCAGTGATTTGAATCCCCATGCCTAATCCTTAACACCACCCCCAACCCACACATCCACCCATACCCCACCCCTAACCCACATTGCCCCACCCATAAACATCACTGTCCCATCCTTAACCCACACTGCCCCACCCTTAGAAATCACCGTCCCACCCTTAACCCACACCGCCCATCCCAGAACATCACTGCCCCACCCATATCCCCCCCCCCATTTGCTAACACCCCCACCCCGCTGTGGGTTAGGAGTGGGGCAGTGAAGGTTAGGAGTGGCACGGTGATGGTTAAGGGTCAGTAAGTGGTGGCTAGGGGTGGGGTGGTGATAGCTGGGGGTAGGTGGTGATGGTTAGGGGTGGGGCAGTGATGGTTAGGGGTTGGACAGTGATGGCTAGGGGTAGGGCGCTGTGGGTTAGGGGTGGGGTGGTGATGGTTAGGGGTAAAATGGTTATGGTTAAAGCGGAGTGTAGGTATTGCCCCCATCCAGCCCTCACCCCTTTCTGCTGTCCTCCACCCCCACCCCATCCCAGACAACATCAGGGAAACCTGTCTTCTGCATGTCCCAGTTATGTTGACGGCCTCCCGAACACATGCTGCACATTTTTCACTGCCATTGTGACGTTATTTTTTTCCCCAGTTGCAACAAAAAACTATAAAAACTTGGAGTGGATCTCACCACGAAACAAATCCACAATTTAATGGCTTCTTAGTCCAACAGATGTGGCTCATCTCGCCATTAGTCAGGAGCAAAGCAAACGGCGTATGAGGATGGCACAAGTAGTCTACACTAAGGGTTTAGTCGGGCCTATGCTGGGCATAGGTTAGACTAAAGCCGTGCAACTGACCCCAGGATATACCTAAACCAGGTAATTTACAGTGCATTTGTTTGTAAGGTTACAATGTTAAAAACTAGTGGTAACACCAAGAGCAAGCTACTGGCATTGACAGCCACAAGCAACATCTCCACAGCAAGCAGGTTTGCACATCATTTTCGTAACGCCACATAAACAGCACCTCAAACCACATTTTCAAAAAAGCAACTGGATCTGTGTTGCACATCTACTGCACGTTTCTGAACGAATCAGGGCGCCATGGGAAGGGCAGGAGTAAGAAAAGAAGAGAAGAGGCGAAACCAACTCCCTAAGGGTGAACTCAACAAACAGTGTAGCTACCCCACCTACCCCGATGGCTGATGAGTTGTCCCACGCAGCGTGGCAAGGTGAGAACGTGCGTAACCCTGCTGCACGTCAAGCGGCGGTAGCGGCGTGGCACGTCGGCCGTTCCCGTTTGATCCTCCCGGTCTGCCAGCAAGCTACGGACTGTCTTGGGACCTGTTCGCCGCCCGTGGCCCTACTGTCTTTGGACATGGAACCTAACCACGGAAGGGTCGGCTCCCTGTCTCCGGTCAGACCGGCGTGTGAACGCGTCTCTCTCCGGACCAAAGGACGCGCTGGCGAGCGCTTGTATTGTCCCACTCTCCACGCTGCATAAATCAGCGTGTCGGGCCTCGAGTGCTAGGGAAGTGGCCTCACAGGCCCTACCTGCAGATCGGGGTGGATGAGTGGCGGGCGGGTGGGTGGTAAGTTTTTTTTTTTAAACGGCCCTCGCACGTTCCCTGATCTAATATCGCGCTTCCTGTCTATTCACGCGGCCGACACGAACACGGGTACCAGGCGTACGCTATTTAAACAGCCATCAGAAGACCGCCTTTCAGCAGCGAGCCCCAGCCCCCGGTGTGTTCCCCGGATAATGCACGCTAGTATTCCTGCTCTCTGCACCCAGTGCATTTCTCCCTCAGCAAGTTTCCGAGTCCGGCTGCTAGTGAATTTCTCTCTGTCGAGCGCGACTATAGTCGTAAGACTTTAGGCGAGTTTAAAGACGTGAGGTAGGTAAGGGACGCTAGGTGTCGATGTCAGAGCTTTTACCTACCGAAATCTAGACAACTCGCCTCTCTTCGCTTAGCCCACCTTGTTAACTTGCGTGCACTTCCATGTAAGGAAGTGAAACCACAGACGCCCATATATTACAGCCCAAGATTTGTCTGAGCAGCAAAGCTGTCAGACAAAAAAAATTTTAATAAAATAATAGACCGCCAAGACGGCTAACAGCGACACCTACTTCTTTTACAGCAAAGCGACACGCAATATGGTTTACTGGGATTCCCCGAGATCGACGTCAAAGAAGCGGATTGGTGCACGGGATTTTAAATATCAAAACGCTGAGCGTCACTACCACATTTAGACTGAGAAAAAAGCTCTTTGTCTCAGAGTCTACCATTAACTTTCTGTGCGTTTTAAATTCAACAAGCGCCTCTCTCATCAGTAAATGTGCGTGTGCGTGCGTGAAAAGCTTGTGAGGTAAAATCTGCCATATAATATCTCGTTCGGAAAATTACCTTTAAAAAATGCTGCCACTGCACACAAGCCTAAACCTAAAAAATCAGATAATTGCTGCACGTGTTAAATGTTAGTTTGCGCACAACCTCGACTTCACCCACCCCAAAACCCGACAATTTTTTTAAACTTGCCCAGAAATAACCTCACTGTAACTCTTTGGTACCTGGTGCAATAATAATAAAAATAAATGAATAAAACTGTCCGCTCATACGGCTAGGAGGTCTATCGTCACTATGGGAACATAGCCACCGCCATCGATTAAAAAAAATCGTGGCTGAATGCTCTAGTGCGCATGCGCTGACTCTTTTCCCTGGAGAATGAGTCGTACGCACCGTCTGATTTCCTTGTCAGAATGGAGGTTTGAGACGAAATTTTGGATTGTCTTAGCTGACTTTAAAAAAAGTACCCTTTCAGTGACCATTTTTTGTTTGTCTGTTTAAAGAAGCATGCCTAAAGGTGTATGGATAGTCGACTGGATTCACTGACCCGTATCATATCTGACATACGTAAATCAAGTCACAGCAATGAAAAAATACAAACAATTCATTTTCCAGCATTAAACTCGAGTTGACACAATTTAAATAAGATTTCGACATTTACATTTTCACTGAACATGCAGTTCTGGAAATCCTTCTGTTTACACAAGCGGGATTGATAACGATTAAAACTTTGTTAGGGCATATTTTCCAAGGTGATGGAGCGTACGCTCCCTGCAGACGTCACATATCGATGACCCAAGGGTGCACTTGCAGAGCCCGTATAAACCGCGTGACACAAGGCACTGACCACACTGTGCAAAACGCTGCACCATGCTTTCGAAACCCGTTTCCTGCGCCGCATATCGATGTTCGTTTTTAATTTGTATACAGTTTTACAAGTGCAGCGGAAAAAACTTTATAGTTTGACAAAAGATCCCACCTGAAGGCAGTGTCGCCAGATAACCATAATCATAATGTAATAATGTAAATTAGGAAGTTTTAAAATGAATTAAAATGTTTTATTAAGAAATAAACACAATCTCCATGTAAGCGCGTTGCTTATATTCTCACCAAACTCGCACAGCGAAAGGAATTAATCAAGTACTCTCTACTCACTCTAGTGCATGCATACCCAAAACTCTCGGTGTGTGCACACTTCACAGGTACATAATTTACCCACACTTTCAAAGCAGGCATGGGAAAGTATGCAGTAAGAGGTGTGGGTGCCTCATATCTGTGAACATGGTTACAGCTAAGTGTTGTAATATAGGCTGGACCAATCTTCTTAAACTTCACGGAAATGTGCCCACTAGTAACCAGATTTTCAGGATATGCATAAACCAAAACACACCTACCGCCCACATTGTGCCCCAAATTGTGTCCCATTATCATCAAGAACAGACTAAAAAAAGTTCCTGAACTGGACAGCAGAACTATTTCACCTCTGAACTTTTGTTCAAAGCAACTGGTGCTGTCTGGAAAACATTTCTACAACGTTAGGAGCATTTTTCATACAGACCCAAACACATGGTGCAAGTGTGTGTTAAATGTATGGGTTTTTTTTTTTACATTTGTGCACGCATATTGCAACTGTTTGACTGTACAATATATCTACATGTATATACAAGTATACATTAAATACGAAAGTGCTTGGATCTAGATGTATTTGTATGCATGTGCATCTTGCAGTACTACAGTAGAATCCAGTTAATGGGAGTCCTGATTACAGGAGAAATCAGTTACTGTTCCATTCTGCCATGGTCCTATTTGGTGATTTAAGGCTAGAATCAGCTAACACCAGTGACTTTTCTTCCTGTGTCCCCTAAAATTTGTGTTCATGGAAATATATACATAAAGTCTGTAGCTTTTGTTGCAAGTATGATGTAGAACAGTGCTAACTCTACATAGGTGCATGGCTGAATAAGATGTGAGGCAAAACAACCAGTAAACCTGCGGTCTAGAGAAACTGTAATCAGCAATGGCTTCAAGTTCATGATTCCCAAATATTATCGCAATGACTGTTGCTTGCAAAATATCTCACAGAGGTTATCAACTAATAAAGAATATCAACCACAATATAAAACAAATTCTATTTGTGTGTGTGTAAGAGATAGCAAGAGAGAAGGGGGTTGGGAGAGTGTGTGTGTGTGCCTGCCCATGCATGAAAGAGATTTCATATTTCACTTATACTGTCAATACCTGAAATACCACTTTGCTGCTTTTTAAATTATCGATGTTGTGTGTGTGTGTGGGGGGGGGGGGTGTAGTTTTTGCTCATGAGAGAGAGAGAGAGAGTGAGAGTGATTTCATATTTCATTTATACAGTGTACGTTCAATACTTGAACTACTGCCTTGCTGCTTTTTAAATTATTAATGTTGTGATGTATTGTGCTAAATAACATCCTAAATGTCTCCTAAAATGAAAGGTTTGACCTTTTCTTTTTGGTCTAACAGAGCTGATTTTTAAAGAAATTACAAATCCCAGAAATTGCCATCATGTGGGAAGCATATGTGTGCATGTCATATGTGTATGTGTGTGTGGAGGAGCAGAGTGGGAAAATGCTTAGATCATAAATGATCAAAAACCTCAGAAATAAAATGCAAGTAACTATGAAAATCTCTGGAGCAATGTATAAGCATTAATTTCTAGTACACACATACCTCAATATATTCAATGTTCTCCTCCATTTACCCTTTCCTTATTTTCCCACATTCTCAAAGATTCTTCATTATATAAATATTCCATTCAATACATGCATACAAAACTGGAATTGTAATAATCTAAAACAATTTTGCACATCATAAACTGACAACACTGCACTATTCTGCAGATTATAAAATGACACCTCCACACTATGCACTTCTTAAGCAGATTTCGTTTTTGAAACTGATATGAACCGTTGGCTGTCAAGAGGGCCAAGCAAACAGGAGGGTTCAGTAAATTGTACCTAGTGACTCAGCACTGCCTGTACCAGGCCCAGCCAAATCGGTGTCACTGAAGCCTTTTATGACTGTAAGTGGGCTACTCCTATCAAACGTCCGGTTGCCCTAAAGCATGGATCTGATTGGGGTGCTTTGCCTGTCACCTGAACTACAGTCTTTCCCTTCTGCTGCTGTTTAAAATGGAAAGTGCACTATTTTATGACATGCTGGCAAGGGTTATCCTAGAAGGTGCATGAATACCCACAGGTGTGTCTTGGCAAGTGAAGGTTGCAACTTGCAACCTTTAGGTCCTTGGGTTACTGTGCACCAAGGCTAGTTAGCTACTCAGACTGAACTGGTTAGCGCATTGCAATTTTAAATTTCTATATTCTTTTTGGACAAACTAGTGCTGTTTTAAACAAATTATATTTATTTTTCACAGCTTGTGCTAAATGCTCTGTTTCTCTAAAGGAAGTATTGATTTTTCAGCAAGTTTGCCCTGGATATCATGTGATCCAAGTTGCTAAGATAAATCTTCCCTCCTTGGAAATAGGACCTGTCACAGGTGTTGCAGCTACAAATTTTAAAGGTTGCTAAATTTATCTCTTCTCATCGTTGGTTTCATAAACTGATTATCCTTTAAAAAAATTCAACTACTTATAAAAAAAAACTTCAGAAATCTCATGGTGAATTTGTATGTCTGCCACCACACCTTGTGGACATTTTATTTTTCAGTGTAGCACTGCTGTGTAAACATGAATTTATCAATGGATTCAATCCCCCCCGCCAAACAAACATAATGGGCTTTTTTCAAAATGGCACCAGCTATAACTTTTTTGTAAGTTTAATTCAATGAGTAATTATAGGTCTTAGCAGCATTGGAAAAAATGCCTCCATATTCTCTTTATAGTTAAAACATTTGATATGATGGTTTGTGCTGTAATGGAAATGGTTTTGTATAGTGTCATCCTGACATTAGATGAAGTAGTTTCATTCTAAAAAGAGTTGAAAGCAGAGATCCCCACCTTCCAATACCAAATTCAGTATCTCTGACAACCTAGTCTTAACCTGATACATCACACAGACAATCTTCAAAAAACAAACCACAAACATCCTCAACATCTGCTTTATACTTGCATTTTCTTTGATTCCTGTCTGCAGTGACTATTTCACGTGGAATTAGTGTGTGCTGTATGCATGAAAGTTTTACTTCATGAGGTCAGTCGCACTGGGCATGAGCCTAATGAAGTCCGGGTCTTTAACATGAATCCCGACTATTTGAATCAACCATGGGATCTTAAATGTGCCATGTAGAAATGGCCAAGCAAAAAGCCAATTTATATACTGTTTGCAGCCCAGATTTGACTGTGAGTCAACAGAGAACACACAATCCATGAGAAACATGAGTCCCCCCCAAAAAAAAACACAAAGCCACCATATTCAATTCATGATTTACTTTTTCTGACAACAGCCAATCAGCAGAAATCATCCAGTTTAACTCTTTGGATCCGGCGTTGATAGTATACTATCAACGCCCTATTATACCCTTCAGCCCGCGTTGTTTGTATACTATCAACGGATTTAAACATTTGCAGCGACGCATTTAACGGTGTAAGGGAGGTAAACTTTATATCATTGTAAAGCTCTATCATCGCCTGTTTCCCCTGCACTGTCTAAATGAGTTTCGGAAAAGTTTGGGCTTGCCAAACGAGATTTAAGTGTAGTGGGGGCTGGCCAGGTCTGCTTCCGTTATTAAAAATGGCTACACGCGGGAAGAGGACCTTGCGTCTCTCCGCGGCCCTTAGAGTTTTGGAAGAGCTAAATGAAAGCGATACCAGTAACGACAGTCACGAAAGTGTCAGACACAGATTTGGAAGACAGAGTCAAGAGTCTCGAGACACTGATTTGGAAGAGGAGAGTGGAAGCCAGAGACAAGATACCGAAGCGGAGGGAGGGGGTGTCTAAACAAATAACGTGATCATACTGAAGATGCCGACACTAAAAACACCTCAATATGCGAACAGTTTGTGAACTTCAAGGGTGCAATTGTGTTTTATTTCACAGTGGAACCATTCACCAACAGATTCAAAGTGGAATACTCCTGATTACTGGATTTATTTACCTGTGAGAAGTGTACAAGCAGTGAAACCTTCTTTTGTACCAATTTTTTGTGTGTGCAAAACATGACTACATTTGGCACCAAATAGTAAGTACAATTTAATATTTTAAACTAAAAGTAGTGTTTCCAGTGTGATGTGGAAGAATAGATCTTTCTAAATATGTAAAATATATTATGATGCGTTTGGTAGTTTTCAAGTAGTATTTGTTTTTAAAAAGTGTAAATCTGTGTCGCCCCCTGGGGTTACTACTTTGGGTTTAACCCTTCGGATCCAAAGAGTTAAAAGATAACAGAATATTATATGCATTCATTTTCATTTGTAAATTTCTTCATTTATTTCTTTTTTAATTTGCAGAAAGCTTGGTGGACAGTGAGAGGGTGGAACCAGAAGTCTTCATGAAGTATTCAACTCTATCCTTAAACCCTAACTTTGATCTGGAAGATTTCGCATTAATACATTCAATGACTCAAAGATGTCTTTCTATCACCTGAGAGAAACAAGTAGCAAATGCTGCAGTCTGGTCAATGCAACGCCATATGCTTGTGTACACTAAGCCTACTGAAATCCAAGATTTCCTGTGTGCACAGTTGTAAACAAAACTGAATATATTTTATACACTTAGAAGCGAACAACTTTCCCTGTGCATTCACACAGCACTGGCCTGTCCGCCTTAAGGCCGGCAAAACGTTTTGAGCAAACGATGAGGTTTCTCCAGTCTTATCAAATGTGGCTACCATAAATTTCTCAGGCTATCTGCAAAATCAATATCATCGTCACTGCAAATTTGCAAAGCCAGAATGAAAGGAAGGTTTACAGCCTTAACCTGGGCAACTGTCCTATTGTAGTAAGTCTTGCCCTGATGTGAAATACTGCTGTGCAGGAAATATGCAGCCAGTAAATGTCAAATACCTAGTTCATTTTTATTTCATCAGTAGATGGTGCCACCAAATTACTTGCATTTGTGTGCTGGCACTTTTGTTTGCTTGAAAAAATTTGTTTTGGGGGTATGCACAAATTTTAGACTTGAAAAATTAGAAGTAAGGTGACTTTTCAGGCATGGTATATCAACCTGTGACATATTAGTGGCAACAGCAAAAGATGTGCTTGCATCATGTTGGTTCAGTGCATCTAAAAAGTTTTCAGGTCACTAAAACCTTCATTCCCATATTCATTTATCAATTCCTGAACATGACAGTGGGACATTCAACTAAAGATAAACACCTGTAAATGTAACAGGAAGCCTCAACAGTGTCAAATTTTGCACGTTAATTTAAAACAGAGGTGTCTGAGAGACAAAGTGGGACTGGGAGGGGTGCGGGTGGGGGCTGATCTCCAACAAACTGATAAAGGTCTCCACTGATTGCAAGGTTTGAAATTTCAAATCTTTCAGTTGTTCCCAACCAGTCCACCAAGTAGTTGTGCACGATAGTTGCTAAGGATGAATGGCATCTCCAGCGATAAGACCCAAACAGTGCTGAGCAGGGACCTGGGCGGGAAAGCTCAATCAAGTGGCCCTGTTCGGGATCGGACAGGCAAGGGCAGCGTGCAAGAGCAGAAGACTGAGCCAGGTCTTAAAAGTTGGCGTGGGTTTCTGTGAACTTTGGACTTAAACTTTGCTAATTTTAAATGAGTTGGCTGATAAGGCTGAAACATGGGGTGAGGTCAGGTCAAACTAAAGACCTGTGAAATGCGCACTTTTGGTTATTGGTTGTGGAAGGGAGGAGGGTGCAGGTGTACTGAGCTCATCACAAGCAGGAACATGTTCTACTATTTTACTTAGAAGGGCATGAGAAAACAGGGACCACTAAATCAAAGTATCTTGGACAAAGCCGGTGACAACCTTTCCACATTTTTTTTTTACAAAAAATATTTCCAATGATAAAGTTAGCATTACTGATAAACACCACAATGTTCTAGGATATGTCACTTATGGTCTAATAAATGAGGAACGCTACACCAGTTCACTGGAAACTGTAAAACAAAACATGCATTTGTGACCCTTTTTAGACCAGAAACCTGTAACTGTTTAAGGTAGGCATGTGGGCATGTAGGCTTGTAGGCATGCAGCAAATACCAACAGTAATTTAGATGTGCTGGGATTTGTTCAAATAATGGCAGCATATTTTATCATCTTTTCTGTGCTGTAATATTATAATTACATCTTAATGGCTGAAGCACTTGATATATTTACATAATAATCATTTGTCATGAATTCAAGAAAAATATAAAAATTAAACAATATACATATAGCATTAGAAATAGGGAAAAGTATGTCTACCTATATGCCCTGACCTGGGGTTCTACCGAACATTGTTGAGTGAACACACACAAGCCGATACATTTTGCTTTGACATGACAGTAGGATACCCAACCCATCTAGTCCACCTTAAAGGCTCCTCACATATGGTGATGGCCTCCCTTTTGCACAAAACAAAACCCTTTTGCATGACTATTTCCACACACTGTCCTCAGACAGGGAGATCTGTCAACAAAAGATCACCTATAACCCCACATTATGTTGCCTAGCAGCAGCATGTGACCCAAGCTTATCATGGCTTCTGTCGATTTGATCATGATCAGCACATTAACAATGGCTCCTACTGGTACCAAGAATAAGATCATCAGGTTGCAAAAGGAAAACCGAAAAGCAAAAAGATCCTGGGAAAAAAGTAGACGGCGAAACCGAATCAGCTGAGAAAACTGACAGCAGATGATATTAGTGAGAATACAACCATGCTGAATGGCACAGACAAAAAGGTCATTATTCTGTCGGAGATTTCTGATTGGTTGTAAACATCACCATGCTGGCGACAAAACAGATCCGCGATTAATAGTGGCAACCTTCAGGAAAAAATGACAATATGCTAGAGTATAAAGAAACTTTTGCATAATGGTTGCTTCTACTGGCAACACTTGTAAAAGTGTCACTTTTGCCTTGTGTGAAGAGCCCTTTATACTATTTATGACTGTAGGCCAGGCATGCAGCATACATGCTAAATACTACTGGGTATCCATTTTTCTGCCCCTTCAGCATATAACATACCTATCACACACACACACACTCCTCCTGTCCTCAGCATCCTCTGTCTTCATTCACAAGTCAATTACTATCAAGATCTGGAAACACACACGGTACCAACTTAGGGAAGAAATAGAAATGAAAGTGATCAGTTTTAACTCAACCACTTGCCTGAAAGCAGGGACTGGACAGATGGTTGGCTGGGTGGGAAGTCTAGCAAGTGATTAAAATCTGCTTGCCCAAATCCAGATTTACTTGTCCCCCCCCCCAACCCCAGCCACCACACACACACACACATAAAGCAATGACACAGCCAAGCATGCAAACTTTGCAGCTGGAAAACTTATAAAACTCAATGCTTATTGTTGCTTGGCCACCACAGCACAGCATTACTCAATACTCAGTTCAACAGGTTTAAATCTGTTTGTAATGGTAAATATCATTTAAAATGGTACGAAAGGCCTAAGAAGTGGCACAACAAAAAGGTTAATTAAAGGAAAGGGCAAGAGAATGTCAATGATTTATGAGGCTTCAGCAGGGGCAATAGAACAGGATGTGTCTGACAGTGAGTAGGTCATGAGACAAATCACAAATCGTAATTTACAAAAATGTGAAAATAGGCATGTGAGAACACCATCATCTCTCAGCACAGGTTCCATACAACAGATACTAGATATGATCAAACAGTGTAGGGGAAATGAAGTTTATTTGAGGACAGCATCTCAGTGGCTTGCCAGAGATGGCGGATGTACACAGAAATGAGGGTGACAGTGAAATAAGAGTGCATGGAGATGCTAACAGGGCCCTGAAATGCCAGCTTGGCAGCCCGGTCAGCAGGTATGTTGTCTATAATGCCAGCATGGCCCTGGTAATTAAAAGCCAGAAAAAATACACAGAAGACGAAAAGACTACAGTAGAAAACACTATCTTACACCTACCGTCATCCTGATAGTCCTGTAACTGTCCCGTTTCTGGAAGGCTTGGTGGCAAGGTAGCCACCATCTCTTGTGCAGGATGCAATGCTGCTTTGGCCTGATGCTCAAGAAGTTCATGATGCTGTTGCTTCACCTTGTTGATCTCTTTCTATAATTATAAACACACATTTCCACATGACTGGAAAAGAAATTAAAATCTCTACATCTACGTCCAAACCAACAACAAACAACCAAGAATAACAAAAGAAAGGGTGAATACATGTATCACACAAAGAAAGTTTAAAAGATTAAATTACGGATTTGAATTGGCGGTCTCACTCACAAATAGAAAAACATTTTTTTAAAAGTACGAAACTACAGCATATTAGTGATTTGCAACAGAACGGACAAAAATAGCAATGAATACAGCAGCAAACACATTTCAAGCAATATGTTGTTGAGCCTTCCTTGGAAAGGGTGTGCAAAGGCTACAGAATGGAAACCTCAAAATGTCTAAATTTTGTCAGACCAAATTAACTTGTTACCCGAATCCCATAGAACATAAATGATCCACAGGTGCAGAAATTCTAGAATTCTGTTTTGAATGCTGTTTAAAACATGGATATCAACAGTATAACGAAGGCTAAACTAAGACTTGTTTAGCAATTGTGATCTGTTAAAAAATCTTGAAATCTAAGCTTGCTATTCTCAGCAAAATGCTCCAATGATTTTTTTCCTCAGTGAAAATTTCACAATGGTTATAGTAAGCTTTCTCTGCAGGTGACCTGATTTACTGCACAGCAAATAATTTTATCCCTGTGTGTGTGTGTGCATGGGTGCATGCACACTTGCACGTGTGCGCACGAATGGCATAAATGCATGTATAAGTGAATGGTTAAGAAAGGCAGGGATGTGGTTGCTAAGCTGTGATCATTACATTTATTTCGATTAGGTCTAATTCAAGCATCCAGCTTTACATATTCTAACATTTACATATTTCTCTTTTTGAAACATCATCAGTGCAAGCACCAGCTACAATATGCTCAATTATTAATATCAGTGGCTTCACTATCAATTTGCTGCATTGGAAAACTTCAAACTGAAAATATATATCACTTAGCATGTCCCAATCAACAAATTTTAAAACAACAAGAAAATTGTAAGACGATCTCCTCCCCCCACTTCACCATTTTTGGGTTCAAACATAGTACTTTGATCAAACATACAATCTAACACAATTCTTAAGTATTATACCACCCTGGACACACCCAGATTTTCGTGTAATACCAGCTGTCAATGTTTGTTTGAGAGCAGTTACACACACACACACTTGATTTATGGGAACTGGTAGCTTCTGACTGCTCTTAACTCCCACTTTGTGAAGTCCTCTAATTTGTTTGCAGTTTCCTTAACTACACCACCAGCTGTCTGTAGCCTCTTGCACTCTATGGCCTCATCTCTTTTTTCAAAGACGTGCGCACAAGAATGGACGAAGTGCATTAACAGCATGTGCAAAGTTCTGACTTCAACAAAAATACTTCTTTAAAGTATTTTCTTTTATTTATCTCTTTCTAAATGTTTGCAGATACCAAGCTTGCAAGCAAATGTTCTCTTTGGGTATTATTATTATTACACTGTATTACTGTAGAATCCAAAATGTCTTTGCATGAACATTGGGCTTTGTAAGCAGCAAAACACCTTCCTGACTCTGAAGGCACATATTATAATGGCAAGTCTAAATGTTTCACTGAAAAGCTTGATACCTCACCACTGTGCACATACATCCCTCATCCCAATCCCTCTATTCCCCCCCCCCCCCCACACACACACTTACTGCTTACACAGGCCAAGATCATTATAGTATCATAAGTCTACATTTAAAAGAAAACCTAGAACAGTGCTGATTAATTCAAATTTTTGCCCCCACCCTCCACCTCCTGCCACTCTCACTTGTCTCTCTGTAAGCAGCAAGCATGTTACCATGAAGGTACATCAATGCATCCTGTAGGATCCTGCATGTGATCAATAAACAAATAAACACACTTATGTCTAATAAAAAGTGTTCAAAATAAATGGTTTTAAATTAAACTTCAACTATATGCCTTAAAGGCTCCCTTTTCTCTAACCTCACAGTCTTATTTTATCTGAAAAATGAGAGCCCTGCACACAAGGGTTGTCTGTGTGCTGCAAGTAAACACCACGACAAGGGACAAATCAATGTATAGTTCCCACACACAGTGTACCCAGAGGTCAATAGTACAAATGTTATAAACACAAACAGCCAATCCAACCTTCATTTAATCCTGCCATCACGACTCCCAAGCATTAAAACATCCATATACAAACAATGGTCTTAATTTTTATTCTTAGCTTCTTTGGATTAAACACCATCAGGATGATTTTGGTTTACAAACTGTATAAGATAACAATAAGAGAATGTTGTATGCTGATACACTGGCAGAAGTATCTAATGGTTTACAAACTGTATAAGATGACAACAAGACAATGTTGTATGCTGATACACTGGCAGAAGTATCTAATGGTTTACAAACTGCATAACATGACAACAAGAGAATGTTGTATGCTGATACACTGGCAGAAGTATCTAACCATCCTTGTTTATGATGATGGTTATTTTGATCGCTTTCTTCATTTACTCAGCCTAAAATAATATCTCTCCTTCATAGTTCCATTAGACTATTTTACAGTATCAGTTTTAGTTATTTTAATAACAGCCCCAGAGGTTGCCCCCAGAACCTGCAGATGTGTCCAAAGCTATCTTCAGGTTCTCCTTCAGTTTATACTAAGGTGCAAACCAGTCAGTTCTAATACTGTGTCCCACTCTTTGGTCCTTACCTCCTTCTCTTCCAGAAGACTGCGATATTCTCTGGAGATAGCATTGATCTGTAGCTCAGATGATTCTGTCTTTTCCTCCAGCTCACGAATGGCATGCTTTAGGCGCTCGTTCTGAAAATCAGGCGACATAAAAAATTAATTGCAAAATTTTGGAATGCAAATATTCTTTATTCTTGATCATGTGTAAATGCAATATCCTTAGACAGTTTTCTTAGACGTTTGACCTTAACCCTTGACACATTTTTTTAAACAAACTTCTCAATGTCCACAGTTCGGGGGATATTTTTGCACAATCATACAACAAACTAGAAAAATAATCAGCTATGTCCTTTCACATGAATACAGTAATAAACCACCAACTTACCTCGGATTTCTGGGCAGCATAAACAGTGTCTAGCTGCTGAATTTTCTCTTTGGCTAGGTTCAGCTCAGTAGCATAATCTGAAAAGGCAAACAACTACTCTGAGCACCAGACAAACACGGGACAACCTTGCCCTCGTGCGCAGGATCAGGGTTCCATCCAGATGGCAAATGAGGAACTAAAGTATGTTCTGTATCTGTCACAAGTGTATGTAAGAATAGCGCAGTTCATGGCTTGTGGATATTGCACATAGGCAGTGCTGGAAACTGCTGGCAGCCACAGCCACCTAGCGCGGACTCAAAAATGGCAGACGGCACAACTGTGCAAAACATCAACCCACCTGGCTGTCTCTATCCAGCTTGCCACAGCCCAGCCCATGGCAAAACCCCTCCAATCCTGCGACACCACAGGCAGGCTCAAGAGCTGATAAACCATATTTGGAGGAAGCCAGTGACAATGCTGATATGAGAGATAAAAGAGGTGGCCAGGCGACTTGCTGTGTAACCAGCGTGCACTCTAAAATACCTGGTGTTTGGTAAAGTACTGTAGCTGATGCAGTAATTTGTGTGTGTATGTTGCACTAGTATTTCAGCATGTCTCAGTGACAATTTTGTAAGCTCTTCCTCTTAGTCTGAACTCACTTGTTCTATAAAATAACTTTAAATATCATCAAGTCATTAAAAATGTTCCTTTGTTACTTACAGGGTTTACAGGAAATTCATAACAAAATTCCCAACTTAATAATGTATGAAAAAAAGAAACTTTAGTTACTAAAAGCAGCTCATATTCTAAGTCAAATTTTATAATAAGAGAAATACATTAATAAAAACATCCATGTTATCATCAAACCATTCAACATGATTTGTATGTTAATGTTTTATGTCAAATCAACATGCCAAATGCTTTTACTTACTATCAGATGTAACTAAAAAAGTATACTGCCAAACAGACTATCTCTAGTTACACAAATCCCATTGAAATTCACAGATGGTCTAGTTTGGTTTTTGTTGCTTAATGTCCACAAACTAGGTGCATATCGGGATATTGTTGCTTGAGACAAGTTAATATGCTGCCATATTGGAACTGCTCTCGCAATACAGGCTTCAGTCCCACCCAGTCACATTATGTGTATACTGACACCGGGCCAACCAGTCCTAGTACTGTTCCTTATGTTGCCAGGCGTCTGGCAGGGAAGCTACTCAAATTTTGCAAATGAAGTCTTGGGTATGACTCGGACTGGATATGAACCACTGACCTGCCTTAGAAGCAAACACCTTAACCATTAGTTTACTGAGGCCGTGTATATTTACAGAAACTTTTTGTTTTAAAAAGAGAAAAATGCAATAAAAGTAAGATAAACTCATTCCTACTTCCATTACAGGTTGTATCGGGGGGGGGGG
>SMGT01010712.1:472478-509095 GCA_004794575.1 Lanistes nyassanus | reverse complement strand
AGTCAGCGGTAAGAAAGTGCTTCTGTATCTTATACAGATGATATTGTAAAGAAGAGCAAAACAAGACTGTGGCTAACTCAACAGCAAACCTTGAGTGTATAAATAAAAGAGATGGAGGGGGGAAGGTGTGGTGAGGACAAAAAAGAGACAGCTGCTCAAGCAATACTACTGAAATCCATGCTGATAATGTCCAGAGCTGGACCTGGATCAAGACTGTCAATGTTAAGAAAATAATCAGAATATTCTTCCACCCTGACATTATTTACCACAGCAGTTGTTTCATTTATTAGTGATCAAAGTTCTTTGCTGCTATATGCAGCATGAACATATAAGCACCAAAGGCCAAGCCACCACCAAGCAGATACCAAATAGTGATGTCAATTGTGGTAAAAGCAGCCAGATATGAAAGAAGCTGATGACCATTTGTTATAAAAATGCCCACCATGTTAAATACTAAAATAGCCACTCGCGTCCCTGAAAGAACACTTATTATCAGTCCCAAAACAGAGTCATACGAAACCACGCATAGCCACGAAAATTCATGGTTTTAAGTCTAAATAAAAGGTTTTAAAGGTATATCAAACATCAAAACGCACTTTCTGAAGTATCTGATGCATAATGTGCTAAAAATCGACACTTGTGTACGTACTGTAGTGTTATCGTCTGCTCGTCTGCCGTGTATACGAAACCCCGCATAGCCACCTAATGACCTATAGCCACGAAAAGTCATGGTTTTAGGTATAAATGAAAGGTTTTAAAACTATATCAAGTATCAGAATGCACTTTCTGAAGTATCTGATCCATAATATCCCAAAAATCGACACTAGTGTACGTACATTTTACAGATGTGTCCCTACACGGCAGACGAGCAGACGATAACAGTACCGACACAAATCTGTAAAATGTACGTACACAAGTGTCGATTTTTAGCATATTATGCATCAGATACTTCAGAAAGTGCAATCTGATGTTTGATATACCTTTAAAACCTTTTATTTAGACCTAAAAACCATGTATTTTCGTGGCTATGCGTGGCTATTCGTTGCTATGCGGGGTTTCGTATGACCGCCAAAACATATTCAACACTCAACACAACTCAAACATACCTTTTAAAATAAGTCACACCCTACTCTATGACTTTTTGTTCTTTTGGGATTATGATTTTAGCGCTATAAAATTAAAAGTGTGAATACTGTAAAACTTTCAATGACAATTTTTAATACACGTGAACATTTGTGAACAGTTTAAATTTCAGCGTGAGTGCACGAATCTATCTATTTGATTTAGGGATGCTTTTATTCTAAATCCTCAGCATCATGTAACACCCAGACCAGACATTTGTTAATTATTGTAAAGAAAAAGAAAATTAATATGTAACTCAACTCACCATGAGCCGGTCGTACAGCCATTTTAGTGCCTTGAAAAACTGGCGCCAAACTCGGTGCAATTTGACCCATACACGGAAACGATAATTGTCAGCGCATGCGCACTGGCAAAATGTGATGTCCTGCGATTAGTCATAGCTTACGAAACCCCGCACCGCCACGAACAGCCACGGTCTAAATAAAAGGTTTTAAAAGTATATCAAGCATCAGAATGCACTTTCTGAATTGTTTGATGCAAAATATGCCCCAAATCGATACTTGAGTACGTACATTTTACAAATTTGTGTCAGTACAGTTATCGTCTGCTCGTCCGCCGTGTAATACCGAACAGCCACCGAAATCCATGGTTTTAGGTCTAAATAAAAGGTTTTAAAGTTATATCAAGAATCAGAATGCACTTTCTGAATTATTTGATGTATAATATGCCAAATATCGACAGTTGAGTAGGTACATTTTACAGATCTGCTCTTCTGCCGTGTATCATTCCATTTCGAAACGTCCCGAATAGCCAGAATTCGACCGGTATCTATAGCACGTGCGAGAACGGATAAGCTATTATAAAAATATACTTTTATAAGTTTCTGATGCATAATATAACAGAAAAAATCACAGATGTTTGGAGCTTTTGAAGGTATGTGTTTGAAATGTCATCTTATCCTTGTCTGTCGAGATGCACGAATAGCCAAGAACAGCCATCAAAAGCTACAGTTTTAATTAGGACTAAATAAAAGGTTTTAGAGAATGCACTTTATAAGTGTTTGATGCATAGTATGCCAAAAATGACACTTTTTAAGCTCCTGTAAAAATTTTATCGTCTTTTTATTGGTGTTTGTCCCGCACATTTTCCCCATTTTGATCTATCTACTCGAACCCCGCCGGGCCAGTTTCTCACATTACAGAAGATACCCGGTTGACGTCACAGGGGGCAGGGGACATAACCGATGTCACGTTGTCCAGATACATGTTCACAGAGTTATCTTTTTGCACTTTTTTTGTGCACTTTTAATATATAAATAAAAATCATACTGAAAGTTTACCTCCGATTATGACGTTTTCTTGTCATTTCCCATGTATTAGTGTAGTATACAAGGGTTGTTAGGTTTGAGTGTACACTCTCTTTAAATAGGACAAGATTTGCTGCTTAGGAATTATGAGTGTAATGTATATTTAGATACTGTTGGTAAATAAAGGTGCGGAGGACATAAATTAAAACTGAGTGTTGCGTGCAATACAATGAATATTCATTTTACGGGCTGTGGTATTGGACCTTTTTCCTTTGTGTCTTTATAACAGACGATTTTATGAAACTTTAAATGGTGTATAGACTCTACCCCTTGCCTTTCCCGATGTAAGTGCCTTGATTCTGACATTTTTGATACCAAGCAGTACAGATGGATCCTTATTCAGTAGGTGATTTAGCATTGCAGACTGCACTGTAGCATGCTAGAGCCCCTGTTGAGAAGGCAGAAATGAATACAATATCTCCTATTCAATGGATGCGAACCGGGTGACTGACTGACTGACTGAATGCGTGGCTGCCCGTGGTTTTATTGTGACGGTGAATGAAAGGCAGATTCTGCTGGAGCTTTGTAAACACTATTAATTGAAATGATTTCGAATTACAATCAAATTTGTTGGTCTTGTTATTCTTGAGAAATCTTTCAATTTTTTAGCTGTTTATAGTAGTTTAAATTCTTGCTCCCAAACTACAGTCACGGATCATTTTCGCGAAAATCACAGTTGTGCTACAAAGGGACAGTGAAAGGACTTGCGCACCTTCGCTGACAGCTAAAGTCAGGTTAAATCAACGAATGGAAAGTACGAATCAGATGAACGAAACGCATGAGAAATTGCTTTCTTGTATGCAGACAGACAGACAGACAGACAGACAGACAGACAGACAGAATGACAGACAGACAGACAAGACAAATAAACATAACACAATAATGCACGACTACACCTCGTGCCACAGGAGGGCAAGGGCAAAGTTAGAGCAACAAAACATCTTGTGAGTATAAAATCGTAGCGTGTTTACCGCCACTGCGTGTTTCTCTGTTTTCTTATCTGTCCTTTTGTGTCTGTCTGCACACGATTTAAAAAAAACCACCCACATTCAGATTCATATTTTAAGGAATGTCGCAAACTGGGCTGAGCTTCAGACCAAAATGCGAACCTAGATCTCACCAACAGACATTTATCAGTGATCTGGGAAAGCTTAAGGCATGAGATATTCGGGGACTCACTGAATATGTGGCGAAATAGGACTCTACTTTTTAATGTCCTTGAATTTGACTTTCCCCAGTCTTGTGCATGTACTTAAACACGTCGTCCGATCTCCAAGAGATTGTTAAAATAAGGTTTCATCAGCCAACAAAAAAAAAAGACATACACGAAGACTGACAATAGAACATAACAGCATTTACAAACAGTAATGAAAGCTGGGGCGAAGCAGTATATTATCTAAAAATTAGACAAGCCGTAGTTTTCAAATTCCATAAATTCATGCATGCAGTCAAGATACAATTTGCAAAAGCAACAGCGGTCAAGGTCTACTCTGTATCTCTGAAACTGATACACTTTACAAAGACAGAGTGAAAGTTTGCTCTACATGTGACTAACGTAGCAGATAAGAATAAATATAAACTCAAGTCCACCAACGGCTTATTTCTGATTTATTTTTCTTTATTCTGAAGTGAGGCTGTTTACAGCCTCCTGGTTCTTCAAAAACAACAGATGTCATGAAAGTTGGCAGACCTAAAATATAAATACACGAGGACGTACACACCCCGGAACGCAAAAAATAACCTAAACACGCGCATGCACACTTACACAAACGCTAACACACCTGCTTGTACGCATGCAAGCAACGCAAACACACATACCCCGACACTCCATCTCACCTCCCGACAAAAAATATGGTCAGTCATGACAATCGTAGTGAACGTACACGCGTGGACCTAGATGGTTATGAAGTTGCCAACATCATTTTTCTTCAAATTTTGTCAACTGCATTTGTAAATCCCACGTGCAGATACATATGAAAAAAGGTTTTCTCGGTGCACGTTCAATGGAACATTAAATCAGCAGGCACAATGGACACAACAGTTATCTTGTTTTGGCATAACTGACCTTCCATAACTGCGAAATAGAGAAACTTTTGAGCAGCCTGATTTTCTGTTTGGGTTTAGCTGATAACGTGGGCTGCACCCTGTTAATCTGGAATCGTTTGCGCGTATTGTGGCCACCCAAAGCATATCCTAAGAAGAAGAAAAAAAATCCCCAAATCTCAATACTAACGGGATAACTATATATCCCTGCTAGCGCTACACCTCACCTCGTAATATCGTGACATGACAACAAATCTGGGCTGGCTTGCATGAGGCTTCGTATCTCATGTTCATGTGTAAAGGTTCCCCTACAATACACAGGGCGAATCAGCCTTACGACCACTTGTATGACTGGAAGGGCAGGTACGAACGCTCATGCAAGCCACCCTCGGACTGAAAGGCTCCTGTGGATATGACAGTTTGAGTCTGGTATAAAAGAGTTTAAATCACCTATTTGTGTTAAAGGTTTTCTAATATTACTGTATTTTTTAAATTAAGGCCTAATCACTAAAACCTCAAGAAACAGCGAATAAAAACCTTGCACAATTCTAATCAACAAACGATTAGTAAGATAATGTATATTTACATCTTCTGACCTTCCGTTTCTTTATAACGACCTGTGACGTATGCCTGACGCCAGAGGTTCACTGAACTTAACTCCAGGCTATAACTTAAATTGTGTAAGTACAAAACTTGATGTTCACTTCGTTGTTTACCGAAGTAAGGTGTCGTAAATCCTAAAAGGTACAGCTTTATGTCTAGTTTTTGTTGTTGTTGATATTCCATCTTTTTTTCGTCATCTTGATATTTACTAACGCTTTCTGATGATCTCGACTGTGAAGGTTTCGTGTCTGGAAACATAATTATTTCCAGAAAATGTGTGTGCACGTGCGTGAGTGCATGCGTGCGTGGATGTGTGCATGCATGTGTGTGTGTTGCGGGATATGTTTGTGGTTGAAGTTGTTGAAAATACATTTGTCTAGAAAACATTACTGAATCCAGCGTTATTTGTAACTAGCGGTGTCACGGGCAGAAATGTTTTAACCTGCACATTAACCTGTCTCCTAGGTCTAGAATTTCGCATGTCCTTGGCACTGAAGACTGCAGAGAGCTGAACAAAATGTCCGCTTCTGCAGCCCAATCTGTTGTGTGTCCTGCGTGCAGCACAAAGTACGTAACATGTATTGTCTGAACTCGTGCATTCAGACTGCTTCAAAGCAACGCGAAACTTCCATGGCTTATTTTACTAAGTTTTTGGTCAAAAATGTTTACTTGAAATCACCATGCAGCTTAACTAACTTTTAAACAGTTCAGCATAGACTTACAATTCACCACAGACTTACATTTCATATAGTTTTAAGGAGGTCTTCTTCAACTTCATCTATTATTGCCACTTCGTGCACTCAGCTACACGCCTCTTCTGTCATAAAGTTATTCTTCTCATTTATTTTGTCAGTTACAAGACCTTTTGTCATAATGTCTACAATCCTCATTCATTTTATGTCAGTTACAAGACCTTTTGTCATAATGTCTATAATCCTCATTTATTTTGTGTCATGTCAAAATACATGTTTTTATTTTCCTGCTAATGCGTCAGAGAATGTGCAGATGACACCGTCTTCTAACACATGACATTTTGGCTACAAACGCCATTGTTTGACATGAATAAATGGTACACCCTGATATGTACAAGCGATATTTTCTAATGTGGACAAACGACATTATCTGATACGTACAAACGGTATTGTCTGACACGTAAAAAAGGTATAATCTGACACGTACAAACGGTATTGTCTGACACGTACAAACGGTATTGTCTGACACGTACAAAAGGTATAATCTGACGCGTACAAGGGGCATTGTCTGACACGTACAAAAGGTATAATCTGACGCGTACAAACGACTTCTTTTTTCTGACAAGTACAAATGTGTTGCGTGTAAGAACGATATTATCGGACATGTACAAACTGTATTACTTATGCCTGCAAACTGTTCTAGGCAGGACATACCCCCAGGACAACAAACTAAGGAAGAGTATGCCGGGAGTTGTATCAGCTGTGGCTTCTACATGAAGTTGCGTCTACAGCAGGAAGCTAGCGGCGTGGTCTCTTTCACCGTGAATGGAGTTCAGTACACAGGTACCAACATTTCCGGAAATGTCTCTTATAAAGTATTAATGAGCGGGGGGAAGTTGTTAGAAACCACTAATGACACACTCTCGCCGAAAATGTCTTGCATAACACATTGTCAGTCGCTAAAAATGATGGAACACCCGACTCGGAGTGGTGCGCCTACCCAAAGTTGTGTGCGCGCGCGCGCGCGTGTGTGTGTGTGTGTGAGAGAGAAACAGTTGTAGTCTCCCTTTCGTTTAATATTTGACCCATGGCTTCGTGTTAATAACCAGAAACTGTACTTTATTAGTTTTGGTCGGACTATGCGAGCATTCGTGTCGCTTCCTCAACACATAAAGTCTTCAGTAAATTTTATTGAGGATAATGTCCTATGCTACCCCTGTGTGAGGGAAAGGTAGGTACAAGGCCTGGGGCCCGTCAACCGTAAAGTGCACTGGGTAGAGACCGCCCTGAAAGTAGTAAGAACGGTGCCGGAAACTCAAGTCTGATGTGACGAGGTCGTTGCTAATGTTAGTGCAAACTGTCGGCAGTTGGAGAAGAGCACAGCCCAACCTCGTCGCTGAACGAGTACCTGAGGAGCTCGGGTGTGTCCGTGGGCACGAAGCAGATGTGTACGGAGGGAGGCTGTGGGGTGTGTCTGGTCGCCGTCAAACTGTTCGAGCCGGTCAGCGCCACCAAACAAGTTTACACTGTCAACTCTGTGAGTGTTTGTGTGCACTCTAAATATTTTAAACCCTAATTATATGTAAAAAGTGTTACAGCAGGTGCAAAATATGTGAAGCGTGTGCAAAGAGAGTGTAAGATGTGTGCTACATGTGTTTTAAGTGTTCTTATCATGCCCCTACTTAACGGAACATTTGCTGGTGGCACACATTTGGTATATCATCAGAACACCATTTATACATTTTCTGGTCATTTGAACACTTTCAAGAACACAGACCGGAACGCATTTTACACTGAAGTGCTCTAAATCAATGTTAAATGCATTCTCCTTCGATAACAAAACAAGTGTTCTAACTTGAACACTTCTTGTTAGCAGTGTTACAGGTGCGTGAGTATGTTTGCGCCTGTGTGTGTGTGTGCGCGCGCGCGCCTGGGTGCCTGCCTGCGTGAGAGGGCTTTTTATATACTCGGGTAAATTTTGTTTTGGTGTGAGTGTGTGGGGGGAAAACTCATTATATATAAAAAAATACCTGACAAACATCACCCCTTGGTCAGGAATCTCAAGTAACACCTGTATTAGCCTCTGAAAAATAAAGTAAGAACAAAACATTCTTAAAATTACGACGTTGTAAAAGAAGTAGTTTAAAGTTATGTTTAAGCACGTGCATTTCGTGGACGTCGTTGCTTGTACGCATATTAACCACCTCAGGATGGAAGAAAGGGGAAGAGAGAGAGAGAGAGAGAGAAGGGGAAGGAACATGGTGCTGAGTACAGAAAGAAAATTGCCCAAAGGATTTTTATTCTGTATTTTGACAGAAAGACGCTTGGCGTAACTTATTCTGAACTGATACCGACGGAATGAAATTTAATTTTCTTTTTCCTTGTTTCTTTTTTGTCCAGTGTCTTGTTCAGCTGTACATGTGTGATGGCTGGGAGATAACCACCATTGAAGGACTCGGCAATCCACGAACTGGGCTCCACACCATACAGGAACGTCTTGCGAAGTACAATGGTTCCCAGTGTGGCTTCTGTAGCCCCTCCCAAGTCATGAATATGTATGGGTAAGTTAACACAAGTCTATAGCTATTCTACAAATAAGCTTCGCTGACGAAAACAGTGAACATGCCAATACGCTTTTACAAAAAGTCCATTTCAGTTCGATGCTTGTGCTTAGAACATTCGAGAACTGGAATCTGATCGTTTGTACCGGTTTCATACTTGAGGCATCGCTGGAAGCAAACTAAACTTAAGAGACGGAATTTCTATATTAAAACTGTAGAAGACTTTCCCATCTTAACCCCCTCCAGCCATTCGTTCGTCCATTCTGAATTATTCCACCCTTTTTCGTCTTGTTTTGTCGGTAATATATTACTATTAAAAACCATTTCTTGTTTCAGATTGCTTCAGAGAAACCCCACTCCGACCATGAAGCAGGTTGAAGACGTATTCGATGTCTCTATCTGCCGCTGTACAGGTAAAGTAGACGAGATTAGAAACATTACACGCAAAATGGCTCTGTTTAGAAGTTGGCAACAATGGTGATCTCTGTAATTTCAAACTCTTGATAGCATCATGAGCATAGCTTGGACTATTAGGGCGACAGCAAAATGGGCTTGTAATTACGTGATTTGGAATATTAAAGTATTACCAAAACGCCTGTTTTATTAAGTTTTAACAGCATTTTTCTCTCAGCAGTTGAAGTGACTAAACTATAATGAAATCTGTCTTGGTGTACAGGCTACAGACCAATTCTGGACGCAATGAAGTCTTTCGCTTCAGATGCCCCGCCCAGCCTTCGAGGTGGCATGATTGACATCGAGGTACAGAAATGATAGCTCTTGTTGTCTCCAGAACATTAGATGTATGCAAATACTTTCTTAGCACTTTATGCTGCATATATAACGCTGCTTAACACTGCCTCTGCGTCTTTGTTACAGTTATACTTAATAATTTGGTAGTTTGTTACGTTTGCGCCCATGCTCCGTGAAAGTCTATGAACTTTTACATCCATTCCCAGTTTTTCCTAGTCAGATTGAAATAGCCTGATCCCGCCAATCTGTTTTTTAAGCCCACTTATCAGCAGTCAGTAGCCACTTTCTGGATTATTTTTTTTCGAGCTCTAATGTTTTAGAATTATCCGGGGCTGCTTGTCATCTTCTTCCTAATCTTTTCGTGATATACTTAGAATGATGGAAAAAGAAGAAAAATTAATCGTGAAACGCAGGACATGAACACAAATCTGATTCTTCCAGGATCTGAACCCTAGGCAGATGTGCAAGAAGACAGGCAAAAGGTGTGAGGGCAAGTGCGGCCACAAGACAGACAAGGAAGGCTGTTCCAGTGAACGAACCCAAGAGGACGCTCCACCCCGTAATGTGGGCGCCAGAGCTCAGTGGTTCAAACCCACCACACTGCCAGATCTGTACCAACTGCTTCATCAGTACCGCGCTGCAAACTATCGTCTGGTGTTTGGCAACACTGGCTATGGTAATGGGGAAAGCTGATAAAGAGACCGGGTTTAGTTTCGTTTCTGTCCCCTTGAAAATGGAAGTTGAATAGTTTATTATGCAGGATCCCTTAACTGAAGGTTTTATTTCTGGGTTAACTGTGAGGATCTCAAAGAAGGGTTAAAGACGTCAACCGCATTTGTTTAACAAAGTATTTATAATAAAAGGACAGGATATGGAATAAAAGCAGGAAGTGTTTGAACAAGCAATATTATGCATGTTACCAGTTACTGTGGGGTGAAACCACTTGTCTGTTCCTATGGTTAAAAACTGTTAGACATGGCAACCGATCTCAGTCAGGGAACAGGAAGACGCGCAGACCCCAAAACAACCAATCATCGCTATCGAAAGTTTTCTTAGCAGGCTTATGTACAAGGACACTACAGACAAGTCTATTAGATTGTCATTTCCTAAACTTTAAACTCAGAATTTAGCTTTCAATTAAGCACTTGACTTTCAATGTGGGAAGACTGTTAGAGAATGTGTACCAACAGTGACTGTTCACTGCAAGTAAGTGTAACAGTAGGCTGCGCACACTGATTCAAAACTGTTGATTTAAACTGCCAGAAACAACACCAATTTTTGAAACAGTAGAAAGACACAAATAAGTTATCTTATTATCGATCCTCGTTCTAAATGTTGTTTGGTTTTTTTACTTTGATCAGGCGTGTTCAAAGAGATTGGACCATGGCGATACAGCATTTTGATTGACATCCGAGGCATACAAGACCTGTACAGAATAGAGGTGATTGTATTGCTGCTTTAAGCTTCAGCCCGCAATATATTCACAAACTGTTGACTGCTGCTCCTGTCCTTGATGGTGGTGGGATTTCAAATGCTGAGAACACCACAAGCTTTCTAACCCTGTCAGGGTTACTTTGGAATATCTAACAAATGATAACTGACTAAGGCTGACGCAATGTTTAATGCATTTTTACATTTCGATGAACACCTTTCTTCTTTTTCACTCTAAGTCACCGGTTCCTTGTGACTGTAATGAACGTTCTTTGACAGTTCACTCCATCGATTGTATGGGGAGCCAACCTGACGCTGACAAACCTTCACGACCTGTGTGACAAGGCCAGGACCAACACGTCTGTTCCATACGCCGCGTGCTTCGCAGAGCACCTCAAGAAAGTGGCCAACAATGCCGTCAGGAACGTGAGTTGGAGTCTCATGGCTTTAAGCTTGGAGTCTTAAATGCTTTAAGTTTGAAATCTTCAGAGCCTTAAGTCTGGGTTCTTCAGGGCTTTAGGTTTGGAGTCTTCAGAGCTTTAAGGTCGGAGTCTTAGGGTTCTGTGTAATGTTTATATGTGTGTGGGAGGGGCATGGTTGAGGGGAAATTAAGGTTTAAACTTACGTGACGATGACAAAGCGTACTTTCTGCATAATTCGAAATTTCTGTGAATTTGTTTTTGGAAAAGGCCCAGACATCAGTATCTCTTGCCCCAAAGACGCATTGAGACGATTCTTACTGTTGCAAGTCTGCATAAACTATATATATATACACGTGGTATATTCAGATTTATCATTTCTGAATTTCTACCAGTATCAAAAATTTTTGATCCAAAAACCATAATAGTAGAAGCATATTTGTATCTTCATCGGCCAATAGTGGTTTTAAAACTTTTAAATACTCATATGTCTCGTTATCGGCAAATATGACCCAAATTGTGTCTTTTTGTCGACTGTATTTACAGGAAACATTTTCGGTATGATAGCAAATGTTCTCTAAAACTGTTTCTCTTCCTCTCAGCTTGGGTCGTGGGCGGGTAACCTGATGCTGAAACACAAGCACCCTGAATTTCTTTCTGATGTCTACGCCATGATGGATGTCGTAGGCGCTAGGCTTCTGATTGGTCAGTTGGTTCGTGTGCATTTGACTGTAAAGTGTCAAAGATGTTGGTTCGGCAGATAAAAATATCACATCCTGTATGCAGAATTCGATCTTAGAATTCAACTTAACATCCCGAGCTGTATCAAAGATCTAAAAGATATCCAAAAACATTTCAAGCTATTTATAACCTCAACTCACTTTGCAAGATCAGCATGCTTAGAACACACGTCACATTGCTACAGTCTCGACAAAGGACAATAATCCTCAGGTAGGATAGAACATTCTAACCAGACTTTCCCGCACAGTCTTTGGCTTGTCTGATTTATTTATAGCATTTGTAAAATCTTCTGGGTAAGCATCAAAAGGTGGTCAAGGAATACTCATGCAATACGTCCTGGACAATGGAAGGAGAATGTTTTTTCCTTAGCTTTGTCATGTTTCAGGTGACGAAACCGGAAATCGAGCCCAGTGCACCATGAAAGAATTCTTGGGCGTTGACATGCAGGGCAAGGTCATCGAGGCAGCCATGCTTCCATCCTACACGGACACCAACAACTACATCCGGCTTTACCGCGTTTCACAGCGCGTTCAGGTGAGTTTCCTTTAGACTTCTTATTTTCAAAACATACGTGATTAAAGCAGCGCCGTTTCCTTTGCACCCGATTGTTTATGATTATTTTTCCCCCAAAGTGTGAGAGTTTATTACTTAAGACTATGTTCGGAAAATTAGGATGCACATTCGTCCATCCAAGAAAAGATTTTCGTGACCCGTTGCTCTTTCTGCGCAGGATGACCATGGTCACGTGGCTGCCGGGTTCAACTTCAAGCTCGACAAGACCAATAACTGTACGGTGTTACAGCGTCCGACTCTCGTTTTCCAGGGTGTCAATGCCACTCTGGTCAGTCTGCAAACGCAATGTTAAAGCATTGAAGAATTGTTATTAATTATTATTATTTATTGTTGTTATTGTTGCTGCTATTGTTGTTGTTGTGAAAGTATTAATGTTATCTGCAGACCCCTTTTAATCCTAAACTTTTAAAGGTTAAAATGAAAATCAAAATTAAACACTGCTATTTAGGGAACCAAACCACGTTGACACTATTTGTTCAGTAGACAGGTTCACTGTTGGTTCTTTATGAATAATCACTAAGTAATAAAAGCTTTAATTCTATCAACTGCTGCTGTCTTTATCAGACTGCAAATACGTCTGTGTTAAAAATATACATGTTTTTAATGCTACTGAAGACGAATATCAGTGACGAACCATGCTTCATAAATCTGTCCTTTGTAGCTATAGAACTGTTATTTGACAATATGATAGTGTTAAAGATAACATTTATTATTTATCAGTAGAATTGTGCTGAAGATAGGAAAGTACAACGTGCTGTTTGACATCAAAATTGTGTTGAAAATAGTCTATTATGTATCAACAGAACCGTGCGGAAAATACAGAGGCTTTTCTGGAAGGAAAGCAGCTGGGTGATCCTGTGGTCTTGAGAGGCGAGTTCCAGTGAAAATTAAATCTAAATCTCACCCTTCTCATTCTTCAAAATGAAATTAAAATGGGATAGACTGTCAGTAATTAGTACTATAGCTAATGCTTGGTAAACTTTAAAAAGTATTATTGATATTAAGTGAATTTTAAACTCATGAATTATTGCTATCTTATGACGTTTTATTTTTCATACGCAGAATTCTTACAAACTAATATAAAATAGAAATTTTTTAGTTTCACGCACGAGCCCCCAGGTTTAAGAAATTTAACAATTTCTAAATTATTCTATAACAAATTTTCTTGCAGACTGCTTTAACATGCTAAACATTGAACTGTCACCTGCCAGTGACCCTGTTCTGGAGTACCGACGTAATGTTGCCATCTCACTCTTTTACAAGGTATGTCGCTGTATTTAAAATACAGTTGATTAAAATACTTTACATCGTTTCTTTCCTGCCGTTCAGCATGTTCAGCAAGTATCTTACATGCAAATGAATGAATGTATACTTTTAACGCGAGGATGTCTTTTTTTTCAAAATTAAATTATAGGTTCCTTTTATCTAAATAAATAAAAAAATGAAAACGAACATTTAAAGTGAGCGAATAGATTTAAGATATTTTTCAAGCTGTATTTTGCTTGTCGTCAAATCTTTGTAAGCATGTATTTTACATTGTTTCCTTGTCTCTACTTCTGGATTAGTACGTGCTGGATGTGTGTGGGGACAAGGTGGCTCAGAGGTACCGCAGTGGTGGCTCCACTTTGGTACGCCCCGTGTCCTCAGGAACCCAGTCATTCGACACTCGCCGGGAAGAGTGGCCCCTCAATCAGCCCATTACATCCATAGACGCCGACTACCTGGTACATGATAAAAGGCCTCTACAAACCAAACGAATTTCCATTCTATTTCTAAGAGCGTGGCCACGTGTGGGCGAACTAATACGCACATTATTTTGGTTGAGAGAGATTTTACTGAATGCTTCGCATTTTGTTTCAAAGCTAATCAAAACTCGCAGAAAGCTTTTTAAATTTCTTCAGTTGTTCTTGTTCCAAAGTTGCTTTTTTAAATTTTATTTAAAATTTTCGCCAATTACATTCTCTGCCGGTTCGTCCTGAAACTGTATCGCTTAGATTAAATATATTATTTTTGAACATATATATATGGACAGAGACGCCATCTTTAAGTCTAATTCGCCATTCGTGGTAAATATTTGCTTCCGGGATTTGTAGCCACACCTACTGCACGGTAAGCACTGACCTCAAGTTTATCATACCCGATCTTTAGAAATTATTGTTGCGTTTAGTATTGCAGGGTAGGGCACGTGTTACCCTTTAAGAATATACTGAAACTTTAGAATCTTATTCTACAATATTTTCATGTTATACTTTATTCACAGACAATAAACACATCTTGTTCTTTTTTCATGATATCAAAGTGTTATCTTTGAAAATTAACACTGAAGGTGATCGAACTTGCTCTGCAGGTGTCCGGAAAGGTTCGATACCTCGATGACCTTCTTCCGGAGGCAGACGAGCTGCACGCGACGTTTGTCGTCAGCACTGAAGGCAACGCACAGATCGCCTCCATCGATGCACAAGCGGCACTGGTAAGCCTCACCTCTCCCGTCTGACAACGTCCCTCTCCTTGCCGTCTCGATCATTATTAGGTTTGTTAAACCACGTCTTATTTCAGTTAATGAAAACGGAATATTGTTGAGTAATTTTCGTCTTGTTCTTTAGTCCACGCCAGGTGTCCACAAATTCATCACAGCCTCTGACATCCCACCGGGCGGGAAAAACACCTTTTCCCCCACCGCTTCAGTCCCGGAAGAGGCACGTATCATGATTTTTATATTTACATTTTCTTAATTAGTCCTATCGGGTTTTATTTGTTTGTTGTTTTCCCAATAGGATACGGATTTGCTGTATGAAATGTCCCCTAGATAAAACCCCGACAGAACAGACGGCGAGGTGGGCAGGGAAAGAAAGAACAAGAAGCGGAGGTCTAATGCTGATTATTTTGTCATCTTAAAGTTAACAATGTATTCCAAAGTATTTAGTATTTTTTAATATTTCTAAAATGCTCTATGTGTTAGGTACTTTCAAGCGGTCGTGTGGAATTTGCTGGCCAGCCTATCGGTATCATCGTTGCAGGTGGCGTGTTATTATTATTATGTCTTAACTTATTATGTATTAAGTAATATAACCATTAAATAGTTCTTTACTCAAACACCAGCGTGCACTCTGGAAGTAAAGACCTTTCTTAATCGAATAAATGTGCATCCTAGTTTCCCGAACCTGTCTGTACGCTAAACTAGGACTCACACACATCCGGTTTGACGGGGAATTATTTGCTTAATATCTGGTAGATTGTATGTTGTTACGAACTAAGCTAATTTCGCAAATGATGAGTATTTAAACGAAATTTCTAAAACCTTGGACATTATAAAATTGGCAATACTTGATTACAAAATCTATACAGAAAATTCCCGGCATTGGGCAGAACACCTTAATGATCGTCTTGGAAATCAGAGTGTGATTTAAGAAAAGATCAATCCGCCAGTCTTTGATGTTATTTGTCCGGGGAGATAAATCTGTTTCTTATCTTCTTACCAGATAGCTCTCAGATAGCCAGAAGTGCAGCCAACATGGTGAAGGTGACTTACACGAATGTGCAGCCGCCTTTAGTGGACCTTAGGACGGCCATCAACCAGAAGTCGTTTTTTCCCACCCAGCTGGATCCTGTCATCGCTGGGGACCCAGACTGTAAGCCAAGAAGCTGCTGCATGTCTTTCTATATACTTTTCAATGTCTACTTATCCAACGAACCCCACTGTAAACCATGGCAAATGCTTTACAATTTTCATTTCTGCTCCGCAACCACTTTTTCAGTATCGAGGATCGTAAGCCTTCTATCTACTACACGGCTATTCAATTATCATTTTTGCCTTGTAGCCACTTTTCCAATAGAGCTGGACGAAAACACGCGATACATTCCAGTCACATATCTCTTCACTAAATAGATTTTTAACTGGAAAATTTCGATACATAAATATTACGTTGAAATAAGCCTAAAATAATACAAAACATGATAAAACTAGATTATGTTTTGAAAATGAAAGAAAAATTCATAAGAAGTAATATTTCAAAACAATGCAACTAGGCAGAACACACACAGGTGCATAATGGCGCACAGTGCACTTGGTTAACACAAACAAATTTGTTTCCATTTCTTATAAAGTAGATATACAGTTCTCATAACCAGAAGACCTGCGTTCACATTGTCATTCTATTATTAGTATTTTTAAAAATGTGATTTCCAATATATTTTGCTTTACTATTGTAAAACACATCAACTGAAAGAGAAATATCACTGGGTCTATTGAGCAGTTTAATATAATCACAGTGTAGTTTGAAAAGACGTGTTTTCAAGTCTCGAAGACGGACGTACTGAGTAAAGACGTTATTTTAATGAAATAAATGTCTTTATTACGTCTTCTAAGACAGTGACATTGGTTTACAATACTTCCATCCCCGTCGCTGGTGTTGTTGGCAATGTCTGAGTGTTACAAACATTTACATCCTAGTGGCCCTTGCACAATCACCGCATCGAGTGACGGGATCTGTTGAGACTGGAGACCAGTACCACTTTTACCTGGAGCCCCAGAGCAGCAGATGCGCTCCCAACGACAATGGAGGCATTGACGTGCGATCCACTACGCAGTTTATTGACCGCACCACGCAGGCGGTGGCAGGTTTTCTCAACATCCCAGTAAACAGGTGACTGATCTTGGATTCTCAGTTTCACGACATGCGCATTTCGATCATACTTATGTTCTTACCTGTCCCTTTCTGCCACAACCCAGTCACATACATACACGCACTCTTTCTCTCTCGCTGTCTTTCACACACATACACACACACACACACGCCCCCAACCCCCCTCCTCACACACACACACAATCTATTCACACACAAACACACGCACTCATACTCGCTTATAGATGAATGCAATCACATTTCATTTTTTTCTTAAATGGAACACTAAATAGTGAATATAATACTTCTTCAGTATCGTCAAGACAATGTGTAAACAACTTTCTTGACGCAGACGACCGTGGGTCCTAACTCACCGAACATTCGGCGAACTAGAACCCACATTCATCCAGTTAGAAAAGACCTCTAGACAGATCGACTCGATTTTTGGATGTCACTTTGAGGGGTGGATGTGTGATTCTTTAGTCTTTTTCGAAATGTTCTCGGTAGTCGAGACAGTTACCAGCTTCCCCACTGTTGACAAGAAGTTTCTATTTCAGCGTGAACTTGGAGGTGGAACGTCTTGGTGGCGCTTTTGGGGGGAAGATAACTCGCAATTCCATGGTGGCTGCAGCGTGTGCATTGGCCGCCCAGATTACGCAGAGGTAATCAAAAGCAGACGATGTTAACTGCCCCTGTGTGTACATATGTAGAATAAGACTAAGGCGAAACGCCATCAGCTAAACATATCCTTTCATATACTGCACATATCCTTTTTTATTACTACAATTATCCTTTACTGTGATGGAAAGTCCGATGTTCTATCTACTTACTGGAATAGCAGCATCCGAAATCTGTTTTTGTAATTATTGCTGTCTTATGTTATTCTAGTTTATTGTTGCTATTGTTGTAGTTCTGAGTTTTGTTATTCGTGCTTAAAAAGATTATTCTGCTGCAGACCTGTTCGCCTGGTTTTGGACATTCATACCAACATGAGGACGATGGGCAAACGACTTCCAGTCATTGCAGACTACGAGGTGAGGAGTGTTCACTGCAGTCCATTCCAACTCGCGTTCACGGCAGTCCATTCCAACGCGCGTTCACTTGAGCAGCCTTTCGTTAGGACATATCTCTTGCTTGTGTTCATTCTTTCCTCCGTTTCTTCTTTCTCAGTGAAGTACAGGCAGGACGTAATTAGTTTGCGAACTTAATTTCTCTGTTAAATCTGTGCAAACAGAATGGTCTACTGTCCTAGGTAATAAAAGTTAGTCAACAGGTCTGGATTGCATGAGCATTCGTATTTGCCTTCCAGTCGTTAAGGTCCGTTCAAACTGTACATTTCACGCATGAACAGGCGATACGAACGTCCATAAAACCCGTCTCTGCGCAAGTAAAGATTTACGTAAAATACACAAGGTGAACGGATCTTACGACCATGGCTATGACTGGCAGGTAGATACGAACGCCCATGCAAGCCATCCGTGGGGTTTGCACTACGAGCGGAAACTGACAAGGTCAGATTATGTTTTACAGGTAGGCTTTACAGAAGAAGGCAAGCTGAAGGCCATTAAGCTAATGTACTACTGTGACTGCGGCCATCATGACATTGACTCTGGTTCAGTTTTCGTCTCAAAGTTCATCGACAACGGTAACTATTTCTGTTCACTTTTTATTCACCAAATGTATTTATTCGCCTGGCGAATCGTTAGTAAAGAAGTCCTTACGAAGTGTCGCTTACTAGTTAATATAGATTTGTGCCTCGCTTTTTGTTCAGCGTTTAACGCCCGTTTGCAGTATCTCTGTGACAAAAGTCAAGTGTCGACAAGAACCATTTGATAATTTAAACAAGTATTTTTCATTGATATTAGCTGGTTGCCATGGACCAATCCAACCACAAGTTCACTAATTCAGCATTAGTGACATCTAGGACCAGTTGTGGGAGATTTACTATGAAATACTGAGATCGTGGCGAGAGGCACCAGAGAGAAAATTTACGAAGTTCTGTTTCACGCGAACACATTCCTTAATGTCTCTCAGAGATTTTGTCTGCGAAAAGCCTGAGCTTGGATCGGAAACCGTACTGTTCCTGATTTCTTTAGTTTGTTCCGGTTTTTTAATCCACTATTTTAACGAAGCTCGACTATTCTATCTTTAACACTTGTCTGGGTGTCTACACAATAAATAAATTGCTGCTGTTACGTTTTATAGCTATTCTCACTTTTTAAAAAAACAGTTTGCACTGGTAGAAAGTCCAGTGATAACCTCCCTTTATTCTTGATATACCATAATTTCTTTTACTCTTACCATTTTTCTCAGCATATTTCTGTCCAAACTGGAACCTGAAAGTCATCACCGTGAAAACAAACAAGGCAGCCAACACGGCAATGAGGGCACCAGGTTGGTGAATAAACAGGCCTTATCCTCTCAAATGACTTTTCCAGGCCTAGTCCAATGACTTATCCTCTCGAATGACTTTTCCAGGCCTAGTCCAATGACTTATTCTCGAATGACTTGTCCAGGCCTAGTCCAATGACTTATTCTCTCGGATGACTTGTCCAGGCCTAGTCCAATGGCTTATTTTCTCGAATGACTTGTCTAGGCCTATTCCAATGACTTATTCTCTCGAATGACGTGTCCAGGCCTAGTCCAATGACTTTTCCTCTCGAATGACTTTTCCAGGCCTAGTCCAGTGACTTTCCCTCTCGAATGACTTTTCCAGGCCTAGTCCAATGGCTTATTCTCTCGAATAAGTTGTCCAGGCCTAGTCCAATGACTTATTCTCTCGAATGACTTTTCCAGGCCTAGACCAGTGACTTTTCCTCTCGAATGACTTTTCCAGGCCTAGTCCAATGACTTATTCTCTCCAGGCCTAGTCCAATGATTTTTTTTCCTCTCGAATGACTTTTCCAGGCCTAGTCCAATGATATTTCCTCTCAATCGAAATTGTTTTACTGTTTTGATTGTTTTTAAAAAGGAATGCAAAGGTTTAGTTGTGCAGACGTCTATTCAAAAATAACAATACAGAGCCACGCAGATTTACGCTGATAGTAATGAACAACGCCAGAACTGCGGTATGATAGCGACGTAATAAGAAATACCATGCTTAAGGTACGACTGAATGGGAAACAGGAAGACAACCCAAGAATATGGAACATGTTTGAAACCTCTCAAAATCTTTCAGATCGATTTCACACTGCAATAAAAACCTTATGTTCGAATAAAAGATGTCGTAAGTATATACTTTTCCTGCTAGCAATCTTGTATTAGCAGTGATTCTTGAAAACTACCTTATTTGAATCCATTGATAATATAAATAATATATATAAACCAATCCGCGCAGTAGTTTATTATACATATATAAGCAAATAAGAACTACGGTTGTAATCATCTTTATTTATCGTTTCTCAATTCTTAATCAGAGGCCGTTCCTTGCGTGTTCATCCTCGAGACGATCATGGAGCAAATTGCCAAAGTTCTCAACAAGGATCCTACAGAAGTCCGAAAAATAAATCTCTACCAAAAAGGACAGGTACTGGAAAACACGATATAGGCCTAAATATCAGCTTCACAGCGACACGTGATTTTTTCTGTAGTATTTCATAGAATTAATAAAGAAAGAACGAAAGAAGGAAGGAAAGAAAGAAAACAAGAATGACCGAAGGGTGGAAGGAAGGAAGAAAGGAATGAAGGAAAGAAAGAAAAAGAAAACATGAAAAGCATAAAAATGTAGCATGCGTGTATTTTATATTAAGTCAAGGCCTAACAACAAAAGTACAGAAAATACATCTTGAGACTTTGGTGTAAGTATAGTACTTATCATTGCTGGCCACGATAAGCACCAGAATAATGAGAATAATGACAAGTTTTCTTACATTTCTTATAGTCTGACCGTATTTAGCTACGAAATATAGTGTGTGTGTGCGTGCGTGCGTGCGTGCGTGCGTGCGTGCGTGCGTGCGTGCGTGCGTGCGTGCGTGCGTGCGTGCGTGCGTGGAAAAGTAATGTGGCATGAAACTTCCCACTATAGATTTGAACATGGGAAATGTCCCTTTGGAGGCTTTAAGCAACTGGGTCTGAAAGTTTTCTTTATTGCGCATGACAGTTTTCTCTAAACGGCACAAAGCTGGAGTACTGCAACATCGACGAAATTGTCTCCCAGATAGAGACGTCATCTGATTTCGAAGCCCGCAAGCGCCAAGTGGCTGAGTTCAACCAGGTGAAAAGCAAACATATAAGCATAAATTCTCACTATCAAACATAACTGGGATGTGTTAACAGTTATTTGATCAGTCTCCTGACATCGGGAAAGATAGAATTCTCCAAGTTTTTGCAGATACTATTAACATTACATTACATTGTTTCGTCAAGTCCTAGATGTATTTGGACGGAGTTGGTCCTAGATAACCCCACCATATCACGTGGATTCAAGTATAAGCTTTATTCAAATCAACTCGGATCAGTCAGAGCACTTAAAAGCTATTTTCATCTTGCAGCGTTCAGTATATGCAGACGAATTTCGCTGTTAAACTTTTTTTGAGAGTCCTGTCAATAAGTTGTTGCCTAATATATGGAACACCAAGCATCATTTTTTCTGTTTTTTATTTATTGGTCACTATTATTGCGGGCATAAAAGATAGTTTGGAGTGAGAAAAGGGGCAAAGATTTTGCAAGCGAGCCTAAAATATAAAGCTAATTTATTCCGTCAGGCAAACCGGTGGAGAAAACGAGGCATTTCCCTGGTTCCCGAAAGATACGGTGTTTCTTGGAACAATGGAAACTACAGCGTGTTCGTGGCCGTTTACCATGCTGACGGTTCTGTGGTTGTTGAACACGGTGGCATTGACATGGGACAAGGGATTAACACAAAGGCAAGAGCTGCAAGCATTTCACTCACAGTCTAAGGCCGGCTTGCATGAACTTTCGTATCTGGACTCCAGGTCATGAGAACGGTCGTAAGGACCATTCGCCCTGTGTATTTTATTGCATTTTTACGTATGAACAGGAGATAATGACGCTCGTGCAAGCCAGTCCCTATTCTCAAATATGTCACTTGATCACAGGAAAAAGTCAATAGGAAACAAAAGCTTAACATACCGACGAACAATCACACACTTTAGACACACCAATAATCACACTCCATGCGAATACTATGTCGTATTCAGCAAAGATGTAATGAATACAGCAGGACAAGCATATCCTGCAACTGTGTTTTACAGGATTTAGTTTAAGTTTACGAGTTGTTTATCGCTTCTAATAAAATATTGTTCGAACCGATTACATCACCTACAATTTATTGTTTGGCTTGATTCCTGCTAGCAGTGTTTGTCCACCCCACGCCAATGCAGACCCACAAGTAGCAATCGTAAGCCCACAAGTGGCAGATGTAGGTCCACAATCAGCCAAACATGGTCCAGCAAAGGTGTGGCAACTGGAATAAATGACGAAAAGCACGTTGAACCTGTTTTTATTTCCAGGCAGCTCAGGTGTGCGCGTACGAGCTGGGCGTACCGATTTCCTCGGTTCGTGTCAAAAAGAGTTCTTCTATAGTCAATGCCAACTCATTCCTCACCGCGGGATCTAAAGTCACCGAGTTGAATTGCTGGGTCAGTTTCCGTCATCTTAAACCTATCTTACCTCTTAAACTGAGGTCATCACAACCTTTTATTCCAAACAAAACTCAGTTGACTGATGTTGAAGGCAGAGTAACCCTGGTTGTTGAGCTGATAAGTTAATATTGTACCACGAAGTCTACCGCTTCCTAGTTCAAATGTTTCAACTATAGGAAGACCCTTCTGTTAAAAAATGATTCACGTACTTTCGCCTAAAATAAATGTTTTTTTTCCTACCTGAGGGAAATTTTCCGGGCGGTCGACATATGCGCTACGCTAAAACATATTTTCTCCGTAAGTGTATCTTTTCTTTCGCTCGGAGACCGAAGTGTTGTTTCTGCTTTGCGGCAGGGAGTGATCCAGTGTTGTCAGCAGATCAACGCGCGCATGGCCCCGGTACGGGCGAGAATGCCGACTGCGCCATGGAAAGACCTCGTGGCCGAGTGCCACCGCAATGGAATCGACCTTTCAGCACACGCCTTGTGAGCACGACCTGCATTGGTTCTCTCCCCTCTTCTTAATGTCAATGATCGCATGCCCGAGTAGGAAGCACAAGCTCCAACTGACAGTGGAATCTCTACATACAGAGGATGTTTCTAAATTTGGCCAATGCTTTCCTTGGATTTAAAAAACGTTTCCGAAAAGTGTGTGTGTGGGGGTGGGGGGTGGGTGGGTGGGCAGCATCAATTGTGGTACCATCAAGTTTGAGTAAATGATATGTTGCTCTCATTACAGATCAATAAGCATCAGGAAATGTATTTGTATTCGTGATAAAACACATGCTCACGGGGATGAAGAAAGAAAGTGTGGTTTATCTATTGGTGGTGGTACTAGAGATGGCGGTCGTGGCGGTGGTGGTAGCAGCCGCAGTAAGTCGGCAAAACGTGGTACAAGTAGCTGTTGTTGTGGTTGTCTTGCTGCTGACGGCAGTGTTAAGAAGACGATAAATGAAAAATGCAAGATAAAATTAAAACGTCTGTGGTGGGATGGTTTGTGATAATTTATGGAGTAACTTGGATCTACAGCACGGTGCCACAGAGCCAGTACCCCTGCCGCTATACCGTGTACATGGCTGCAGTAGCAGAGGCAGAACTTGATGTTCTGACAGGACAGTCTCAGCTCAACCGGGTGGACATCCTGTACGACTGTGGAGAAAGGTCTGTCCATTGGCTTCTCTGTCTGTCTTCTTATAGGGTCTTTCTTAACCGGACAAATGTGCGTCCTATTTCACCTATTTCTGGCCATGTGTGCATTTGTCCGGGTAAGAAAGCCCTTAATCTATGCAAAACTTTAGCAAGTCACCAGAAAAGGATAATTTTTACAAGTCAGTATTTCCAGCCAGAAGGTAAATTGCCCGGAGACGATCTTTTTGTTTCCTTCTCTCCAGAAGAATACTGGCTAATTCTTAATTTCATTCCGTTGTTCAGCCTGAGTCCAGAAATAGACATCGGTCAGATCGAGGGCGGCTTCATGCTGGGTCTTGGGTTTCACCTGACTGAGCACAACAAGTACGACCCCAAGACCGGAGCTCTTCTCACGAACGGAACCTGGGTTAGTTCGAAACAGGAATCTTGTCGTTAAAGAAAAAAAAAACGTCTTGAGAAAAGTTGGAGGCAGTGCAATCTTTCTTCCAGGCTATTTCCTTAATATCTCAAACATCTGGGAACTTTTTGCCTGTTTAAGATGCGTGCTCATTATCATATCGGCCAACTGTATGTTTGCGTGTTCGCGCGTTGGGGGGGGGGGTTATTGATTATCGTCATTAGCCGGGGCTATACTAGGATGAGGTTAAATCAGCTAAGATTATCAACCCTTTTGTGTTAACAACTGCAGGAATACAAGCCACCATTGCCAAAAGACGTGCCTGTAGATCTTCGCACATCTCTGTTGAAGAACGCCCCCAACCCTGTGGGGATACTCCGTTCCAAAAGTAAGCTTTAGTTGGCTGTTTGGGGTTTTACACCGTGTCAACATTTAAGGTTGTATCACGGCGAACCGATAGAAACTTTGTCTTTTTCACCACCTACCCACTCACCCTAGCAAACACACACACACGCACGCACGCACGCACGCACCCTCATGGGCGTAGAGGCTGAGAGGGAAGAGAAGAGAGAGGGGGGGGATATGTCACGACGGGCCGCACCTTCACCTAATGGACTCGACTTCTCCAGAATTACAGAACAAACTTTTATGGTGATCTCGTAAATATAAAATTAATGGAGCAATCGTCACCGAAACCTTTACTGCAACAGGTCAATGGTTTCTACACCAAAGGGTGACGACGCTATGAAATGATGCGAATAACTAGAGAAATCTATCGAGGGAAAAGATTCTCTTACTCTGACCCGTTCGCTCAGTCTCACGCAGGCAAAACACTTCTTGCTCAAAAGCCCCCACCCTCGTAAAACACACAACTGCAGCGAACCGTTATTCAACATATATTTCATACACTTGTAGCAGCTGGGTTCGTGTTCGTAGTATTTCGTATCTTCAGGAACTCTCTAAAGTCACTCTCTTACAATAGAAGCTAATAACGGCGTTATTTCCTACCGCTCTAATTGAAAGTGAGAAACAAGTCAAACAACTGATATTACTCTCGTCGTAGGTAGGTAGATATAGGTAGAAAACATCGGTTAAATAACACTACACTCAGACGCATCATCCTCAACACTTTTTCAAGGAGAGATCACTCTCTTACACACTGACTCGACAACATCAAATATATCTACAGATTATTTACAGAGAATCACGGAAACGATCCAATATGGCCGCCAAACAATACATTTTCAAAAGCCTAAAACTTCGTAACTAATGCATGTACCCACAATCTGGTTTTTGTATCTGAATCAGAAAAACAATATCTAAATTAAACCAGCTTAAACCAGTTCTGGCCAGCCTAGGCTGGCGCAGAGCAGCTACGCCCGCTATGACGTAGCGCCCACCTACCAGGTGTCAAGAGAGGGAAGGGGGAACAGGCTAACCTAGGGGTGACATGTGACAGGATATAAATATACAGTAAATGAAAGTCACATTCCCACTTTTCTACCAAAGTCACATTTACACTTTTCTACTAAGGCCACACACCCCACCCTTCCAGTAACGTCCCATTCACACTTTTCCACTAACGCCACATTCGTATACTTCTACTAACGTCACATTCTCAAGCTTCTACTAACGTCACATTCTCAATCTTCTACTAACGTCACATTCTCAAGCTTCTACTAACGTCACATTCTCAATCTTCTACTGACTCACATTCTCAATCTTCTACTAACGTCACATTCTCAAGCTTCTACTAACGTCACATTCTCAATCTTCTACTGACGTCACATTCTCCCTTGCAGCTACCGGCGAGCCTCCTGTTCCCATGAGCTGCTCGGCTGTGTTCGCCATCAAACATGCTGTGGAGGCTGCACGTGCCGAGACAGGACAGGACACGTACTTCCCCCTCCGTATGTCGTGTTTGGCTTCTTTGTGTCTTCTTATGGTTTGCCTTAGGTTCAGGGACTTTTTCTAGGTTTTCCCTTATTGTTGCGAGTCCTATAATCTAATGATAGTTGTAACAAAGAGAGGTTGTTTATTCTGCATAGATGAAACAGAATTCTTTTGTGGAAAAGAACCAATCGCTTGTACTGACCTCTCGTTCAGGCTCGCCTGTGCTGGTGGAACAAGTCCATGCCGCCTGTCAATTGGACCCTTCTCAGTTCACCTTTGGGGTTTGACGGGGCACGCGAAAACCTTTCGGACAGCAAGAGCGGTTCGAGACAGCTGGATTACACATTACATGTTAACAGGATTACACATTACATACGGACTGTAATGACATGTTGACAGTATTACACAGTACATGTCGACTATATGCATTTTATAAATTGGGCACGTATAAATTTGACACGTCGAGAACTGTATGGTTTCCTTCACACAAACGCTTTAGCAGTATAATCATATTTCAAGTCTTTTCTTTTTTAATCTTATCATGCACGGTGAGAAAAGATCTTTTGCGAAAATGTTTCAAATTTATAAAAAGTCACAATAAAATAACCAGAATAATCCGTCAGTCGTTCCCAGCCAATGAGTATTATGTATAGATTTGATTTGACTGCCCAGTATTTACCTTCGAATTGCAAATAATAAAAATACAGAACGATCCCTGTATAAATGCTGGAAAATAACAGCCTCTAGGATTTTCAGATTTATCGAAACTAAGCACATTATTATGTCGATATGCTTCGATTTTGTGGTGAAGGCATGCATTAAAGAGGTTTTTTTTTTAAAAAAAATCAGTCGCTATCCTTTTAATGTGGGTGTCCTCTATATAAATGTGGTTAAGGCAACAACATAGAAGATGATATAGCAAGCTAAATAAGATATGTGTAAGTTTTATCATTTATGCTTACAGGGAGGGGTTATTTTCACTCTATCACTTATGGACTTTGAATTATAGCAATGAATATTTGGACATATACCAGGCGATTCGATGTGTTATGGTCTGTCTTAGTTTGCATGGACTAAAAAATATCTGGTGCATTTTTTGCAAATAGGTTACATTTAGTCTCATAATAAAAATTCAGGTTGTGACATGTAAAACAAATAAAAAAGGATTTTACTGAAAGTCTTAAAAAAAATTTTATTAATCAGTGTGTATCGGGCGTGCGCACCCGTGCATGGATACATGTCTGCTATAGTAATTACGCTAGCGAATTCTCTATGTAGACACGCAAACGAGGGGCGAACAATAGGGCAGGTTAGACGAAGAGAGAGTGAGAGAGAAAGAAAGAGAGAGGGGAAGGAGGGAGGGAAGGAGAGGGCGAAAAATATGCAACAAGGGAAAAAAACCAAGGAAAAGGACAGGTGAAACTAGAACAAAAGCGACAAAGAAAATAAAGGAGCGGCTTGGTCACTCAGACAATCAGAGTCGTCGGTTCAAATGTTGTATCGAGCACAACGTCTGACACCCGCTTACATCTCTCCCTCTGTGTGTTTGCTGCGTTCATCTCTCCCTCTGTGTGTGTGTGTGTGTGTGTTTCGTTGTTTCGTCCGCGCGAAGTGTGCATGAAATGTGTTCTCGCGCGTTACAAATCCACATTTATTATTATTATTATTACACAGATGGCCGTCCTTCATTTTTCCCCAGTCTTAGGCCCTTGGACAACCAGAGAAGATTACGGTTACTAGCACTATACAGCGGTTTGGCAGACGACCTACCTGAAGCGTATTTTAAAAAAAATTAGTTTATTTAAAAAATTAATTTAAGGCAGCGACAACGAGCAAATTTATTCTGTTAACAGCAGCATGTTCTCGGTGTACGCTTTTTTTAACATCAACAGTTTTGTTGAAGTAACTGCGATATATAGTTTCGAAGTCAGGCAAAGTTAGAGAAACCACCCGGGGTGTTCTTGACAATCGATCGAGCATGAAAGACAGTAGTATCATTATACTGAGAAACCGATATCATCAGAGAGACTTGATCCCTAAAACGGAGACGTTTAACAGGCCTGGTAGTGAGAAAAGCCGATAATGAAAACTGGTGGAAACCCACGACCACTGATAGTAACAGTAACACTAACAGTAACAGTAAAAGTAATAGTAACAGTAACAGTAACAGTAACAGTAACAGTAACAGTAACAGTAACAGTAATAGTAACAGTAACAGTAACAGTAACAGAAACAGAAACAGTAATAGTAATGGTAATACTGCTGCTATTAACATCATCGGTTTTACTTCATAACTAATATTATCATCGATTCCTAGAGAACAACATCTATAAAAACAAATGGAACTTCACCTTTGAGAAAAAGTAATTTTTTTCAATCCTTTTCACATTACAGCTGCGCGTGCGAGCGGCCACAGAAGTGTAAGAATTCTCGATTTTTCTTGTTGTCGAGTTTGGAAAGGGCACAAAGAAAACGCTGCTTCCAATCGTTCTGGGTACCGGGTGTCTGAATTACACAGTCCCCATGCACATTTAGTGTCGTACCCCACATGTTTGTCCGAGGGCAAGGAACATCACACTCTCACAAGAACAGCGCGAAAGCCACGATTGGTTTCCCACTTAAATATGTCAAGGCCGAACATCTCTTAATATTCGTCTAGCCCCGACTGAGATAAATTTCATGGCTGAGGGGATGTTAAACTACCAACTGTAACAAAGGAGTTTAGCTGAAATGCTTATTTAATGCGTTATGCAACAAGAGCATCACTCTGGCGTAAAAAGCTGTATAGCTCCTGCACATGCGCAATACTGCAGCATTGAACACACCTCAAGATAAAGAGAGGAGGGGACAAGAATTTTAAATGAGACTAAAAAGTGTTCAATGAGACTAAAATCATAATCTCCCCTGTCAAGTGAGTAAAGTAAAATTAATGATCGATAACTCTTCTTCATCCATCTTAAGGCTAGTCCTCCAAACCTAGAATTTCCGTGTACTGTGGCATCACACACTTGATACCTCCGTCTCTGCCTAAAGAGTGAAAGGTCCCCTAGCTAGTTTATGGCAGACATTTTGACGATTGGCTGGTTGATGGTTGCTTAACGTCCAGCCGCAACCGAGGTGCATATCAGGACGGTGTTGCTTAGACAAACTTTACGTGGTGCCACACGTGGGACTGCTGTGGAACTACTGACACGCCGGGTCAACCAGTCTTAGTACTGTTCCCTATAGTGCCAGGCGTCTGCAAGGGGAACTACTAGATTGAGGATTTTTGAGTCTTTTGTATGACTCGGCCAGTGGGCGAACCACCGACTGTAACGAAATTGACAGTAGGGGCGTGTAAGACCAGTATTATTTACTTAGATTAAGCCAGTGGGTGACTCAGGAACCAGAGGGTAGTTCACTTACTTCAGGGAAGTAAATTTCGTGCTCTCCTAGAGAACAATACGTACTAGGGAGGAAGGAGTAAACCCACCTCCCAGGTCCAAGAGTCAGGGACAGCACGGCGACAACTGATCACGAACGCATTAGTAATGTCTGGTCGCTGGCCTTGGAAACTCGTGATGCTGTTAACAAGAATAGACCATGTGATGTAGAGGGCGTTGGAGTAGGAGAAATAAAAAGGGGGGTTTGAGAGAGCAGAGGGAGGGAGAATCAGATCAGATCAAGAGAGAGAAGGATACAGACGGAAGAAGCTTGCTCGGGCTTACGCCCAGCCCAAAGGGCTTATGCTTGCTTGGCCATGGGACCTAGAAAGTTTTGACCATGAAGGCCCATAGGCAGGAGTTAGCAGGCAGAAGACGGAGGGGCACAGTGGAAAGGTGAGCTACAAGGCTGCCTTCCACGTGCGCCTCCGCTGCAGCTGTACAACGGAGCTTTACTCTGGAAGAAGCCACTGCCTTTAGCGGCCAGGAAAAGTTAGAGAATAGAGAAGGCCAGGCTTCCGTTTGTGTCAGTAACAGGGTAGACAGTAGAGATAGAGAAGAGGTCCAATATTAGCCACTAGACTATGGAGTAGGTTGCATGGTAAGCCGGCCACCACCTGCAACGGTTTATGTTCAACAAATAAAGTTTGGGACGCGCACATCTAGTTTGAGGGTCTGTTCGACTGGATAAAACAGTGAGAATTGGTACACGACCTTCCGCCTCGGAAGCGGACGCCTTAACTACCAGGCCACCGAGGCGGTCAAGATTTGGATGAGATAAGAACAAGAACTTGGAGCCAAGTTACGCAACAAAAGACATGAGTAAAAAGTACCCAATCAGAGCATTAGCTCTTTTTCAGGACAGAACAACACAACCCCCAAAAAAAGACCAAGACGAGGGGAACACAGATATCTGTTCCACATCAGGCTAAAGACAACTATATGTGATATAATTTGTGACACCGACCATGCACTAATGGTCCATATTATATATTTTTCTTTTTTTTTCTTTGTATTATTATTTTGTTCTTAAACTGATCGCTCCTTGCACTGATCATGACGATACTATTTGGCACAAGAGGTTGGGATTCAGGCCTTGTGCCTTTCGAACACAGACCACCATAATTCCTATATAAAGATGCCACGGAAAGTAGTACACTTTTTATTTTGTGTCACATATGTAGTTTATCCCTGGTTATCTCAAATACCTAGGCGCAAGTCATGACCATCTGTAACGAAAATACTTCACAGCTTCCAGAGATAAGAAATGACATTCAATAGGCGTCTTTGCGAAAGACCCATGTGGGTAAATCTATATGCTGTCAGAGATTTTGCCAGTTACCAGTGAGATAGAGGTGAAATATCAGCTAGAATAGCTGCACTGTTCGACACTTTACTTCTTGTTTTTAAAATGGTTGCAATGGCCTCTGATTCCTAGCACATGCTAATCGGTAGTTTTGAACATATCTAATTGTATCTAGCATATCTAGTTGTATCTAACATTGAAAAAGAGACAGCTGTCCACGAAAAGATTGCACAGTTCTGAGACAGAAGGTCTCGTCAAACTAGATATATGTACATCCCATTGGCTCTTCTTGCTTTATAACAAGCTGTGATGTACGACGAATTGCCAGCTATTCTTTATTAGACTGTCCTTTGGTTCTTCCTTCGAGAGTTCTGTAAGTATAAACTAGAAGCTAACTACACTGTGTTATGCGAAAAGGAGTTGACACGGTTTTACCGAAGGGATTTATGGTTCCATGCTTTCTATAGTATTTCAGTCAAATTTAGCAATCGTTTATGCTCTTTTGTATTTCCAGCTTAGAAGAACCCATTCTTATGATAGCAGGCCCTACGCTTCAGACGCTGGACAATAGAAAATTAAAACCCCTTTGTTTTTAAAATCCATTTAGGGAACTGGCATTAAAATCAGTTAAAGAAATATAACAAACGTCGCTTAAGTACATTTATTGCAGGTGTGTATAAAGACTCACACATATAACCAAAGGGTTTGTTTATACGACCGATGACGGAGAATGACTTTGTCTTTACTAGTCGTGATAAAGACGACTTCACATTCGCTGTTGTTGTATACTACATTTCCAGCGCAGAAACTTTTAGGTATATGTATTCTCTTCCGCACAGCGCTTGCATACCTTTCTGTGTGAAGCCTACGGATATAGCGAAAAGGATGCGAGATTCTGAGGCCCAGTCTGTTGTGTGTCCTGCATGCCAAACAAAGTGAGTGAAAACCTTGTGGGAAATATAACAGCTGAAAGTGCATCGGCGTTTTCTGATATTTGTGCTTATCTATCTTTCGCCAGTTTATTCTGAAGTCCATGACAAACCACTAAATCCCTAATCTGACTGGCTTGTTCAAACGCCTTGCCGTCCTTTCAGCATGGTACTTGTCACGAATCGTTCTCATTTTACTGGTGTACGAATATAAAATGCACTGAAAATGCACGCGAGTATGCAGGTAATTGGCAGGTAGTTGTTTCAAGAGGACTTGCAACTTCAGATTATATTACCTAGACTCTTCCACATTACATGCAACGATTTTAAAAACTTTTTTGTTATTTAACAGACAGCCATATTAATTCACTTAGGGCTTTCTTAACTGGCCACACATGACCAAATCTTCGTCGTCGATAACATAAAAGCTGCAAAACGGATCGTTTGCTTTAGGAAGGAGTTAAGAATTCTCCAACTAATTTTTGATTTGTTAAGAAGCGGCTTTAACCAATCTCTCCAAAGAGTTTTCTTTCACACTGCAATTCCTGAGAGTGATCGCATGATACAGATACCTGGATAATCTCTGATACTGATATTGACCAAATGACATGCGTAAACCTGCATGTGAAAATGGATATGCACCTGCGTATCTGTGTGACTCCTGTACAATACTGTACATGCTGGCCGCTGGCAGTGCTGTTTCGAAAGTGTGGCTGCTGTGTCATCCACAAGTGACACGCAAGAGCGGCGGAGTGAGACAGAGAGTAAAGAGGCCGCGATTTAAGCCCCCACTGCTCACCTCTGTGCTGTGCGATTGCTGGTTGACAAAACTCGCGAGCTGTACGCCCTTGTCAGAAGCCGACGAGAATGCCGAGACACCTGCGGAATATGCTTCACAGATGCCAGACGAGAGCCAGGAATTGCAGAACAGATCGAGGATCAGAGTCGGGAAAAGGATGGGTGTCCACTTGTGTCAATAATCCCTGCCGCAAGCAGCTAATTATTAAGAACGCTCCATGCACACCCACGCATGAACTGCTGCATATCCAGTGTAGAGCATACTGCCCACTACGAGAGTTTTGCTGCGTGACTGTGTCAGGATTGTACATTCACACAAAGACCAGTGCCAGACAAAAATAGACATTGCTGCATTTATACCTGAGGTACAAACACGAAAACTAGATGGTTTGATCATTACGGGAGACTTTCACAACTGATGCCTTAGTGTAGAATTTTCTTAGTGTGTGACTGTTCCAGCATGAGGAGAAAACTACTTCACCTGACGACTGCTAATGTCAAAACCGTTTGGGGTCATCTTAAAAGCCGCAAATGTATCACTACGCTGAACAGCTACTGCCAAAATACCGGAAAATGCTGACAACTGAACCAGGGATAGAAAGAGTGGTAAAGTGCTGGAAGAGAGAGGAAGTCGGAAGGCTACAAGGATGCTTTGGGTGTGTGGAATGGGCTGCTGTCACGGATCGAGGGAATATTGACAAGATCACAGATGTAACTTGTTACGTTAACTTCTGTAAAGAAAAGTGCCTGGAAAAAAGTGCGTGTATTTCCAGATCAACAACCGTGAGCAACCAAGGGAGTCAAAACAGCTTTGAAACAAAAGCATGAAGTGAATGGAAAGAAATGTGGAAACAGTCACCAGGAAATGCACAAAGACCTAGCCAGACAAGACTGAGCTGAAGTTTAAGGAAGAAAGGAATAGGGAGATAAAGGAGGGGTGAAAAATATTACAGGCACTAAGACAAAGACTTTGACAGTGGAGGTGGTGGGAGATCCAAAGATCTTTTTAAAAAAAAAACTCTGAACACTTTTCATGCTAAATTCGAAAGACAAGATGATGAGATAGTAAAAAACATCCACGAAAGACTTACAAATGTATAGGAAGACAAGTTGTTTGTGATTTCAAAACGGGGAGTTCAGATCGTTTTGAGAAACTAAATGCCAGGAAAGCAGAGTCCTGACGGAATTAGCCCGCGTCTGCTGCAGGAGTGTGCGAACAAACCTGCGAGTGTTTGAGTATATCTACAGCCTGACTGTAGGACATGGAAACCCCTGTCTTGTGGACAACATCAAAACGGGTACCTGTCCCAAAGAAAAAAAAATACAAATTGCTCAGTGAATACAAGACAAGACCTTTAGGTCATGAAATGCCTGAACAAGTTGATGCTCAAAAAACTGACGAAACAGACTAACGACAAACTCCGTCCCTTCCGGTTCACTAACAGGGCAAACAGGGGGAATGCATACCGGAACATCTAGAGAACCCGGATAAGAGCGTTAGGGTAATACAGGTGGACTACTCAGCATTTAATACCGTGAGACGAAGCCTACTATACTACAGACTAAGGGACCACTCATCTACCCGCAGCTCATTAGATGGATGATTAATTTCTTGCTCGCTGGAAGGCAGTATGCCTTGATGCCAGCATGTACGTCTGACGGTATAAAGACAAGTACTGGCAAACCCCAGGGACGTCTTCTTTCACCGACTTTTTTCACTCTGTACAGGAATGACTGCCGGACTGAGAATGAAAGCATAAAATAATAATCAGCTTCCCTGATAATTCGGCACTTTTATCCCTTATCATTAATGACGATGACACAACATACCAAAAGATCAAGAGACGAGAAGACCAAAGAAATTGTCTGTGACTACAGGAAGAATAGTGGCTCTGATTTAACATGAAACATTCACACCAACCTATTACAAGGTGTCTTCTCGGATTTTATTCTCTCAGGAAGTTAACACAAAACTGAACATATCAGTCCTTTTCTTGCTTCCCTCCACTGACTTCCTGTCTCAACGCGCATTCAGAACAAAGTTGCCGTTCTCGGCGAGAAATGTCTCAACGAGTATGCTGCCGCCTACCTATCCAAGTCGCTGCAGATCTATACACCCTCCCGCAGTCTCCGTTCTTCTTTAAACCCCCCTGTCTTCGTATTTCTCGTACCGAGTTCAGCACCTTTGTTCAGCGATCTTTTGCTGCCTTCGGTCCACTGACCTGGGCTGGCTTGCATGAGCGTTCGTATCTGTTTTTCCGGTCTGTAGAAAGGTCTCCTGGTGTATTTTACGTGCACTTTTACGTATGAATAGGAGACAAGAACGCTCATGAATCCGAGCCCTGGAACAGTCTGCATCTCTCCATCTGCAAGCTACCTACACTCTCTTCTTTTAAAAATTCTCTAAAAACCCATCTTTCCTCTCTCCCACAGTACATTTCATCTTGTCCTATCTGTGCTTACTATGGGGGGGGGGGAGGGATCCCTCACCTTTACCAGTGTTTGGATGAGTCATCGCGTTCGTGTGCGTGTTGCACTGTTAGAGCATGCTGGCTACTGTGTGCGCCTTGAATTATTTTTCGCATTGCAAATATTATTGTTATTAAATATTATACTACTTGTGCAAACTGTTCTAGGCAGGACATACCCCCAGGACAACAAACTGAGGAAGAGTATGCCGGAAGTTGTATCAGCTGTGGCTTCCACATGAAGTTGCGTCTACAGCAGGAAGCTAGCGGCGTGGTCTCTTTCACCGTGAATGGAGTTCAGTACACAGGTACAGGGGAGAGGGGTGGTTTGTTTGGGGGCTTGTTTTTTGTTTTGTTTTGCTTGCTTGTTTACTCGCTTAGTGTTATTTGTAAGCAATGTCTGCATTTTGCATGAAGACCACGTAACAGTCATCAACAAAAAGGTCATCTGTGTCTGGATTAAAGGTCGCCCCTGTAGCTTTAGTTCTTCTCAATTTAATTAGGAACACGCAAGAGAAAAATAAGCACAACGATACACATCAACGATCTAAACAAACTTTACATATGCACATATGTTTTATGTTGTGTTTAAAGCTCAAGAGCGGTAATCACACCACACACACACACACACACCACACACACCACACCGCACACACACCACACCACACACTAGGCTAGTTCTTGAGGTGCGCGCGCGCGAGAAACCAGTAAGAGAGAAAGAGAAGGCCGAGAAATCCGAATTGAGGCTTCTGTCCAACATGTCGGTAGTGGGAGACGAGTTCAACCCAGCCACGTCCCTGAACGAGTACCTAAGGAGGACAGGTGTGTCCCGGGGCACCAAACAGCTGTGTATCGAAGGAGGCTGTGGGGTGTGTCTGGTCGCTGTGAAACTCTTCGAGCCGGTCAGCGCCACGAAAAAAATCTACACAGTCAACTCTGTGAGTGTGTGTGGGTCTGTGGTGCGTGGGAGCGTGGGAGCGTGCAGGTAGATGAAATGTACGCGTGACCCAGCTCTTAGGGTCTTCTCTATGTTTCATATCAAGTTAAATTTTCTTTAAAAAGCATTCATAGAAGGCTTTTGTCAACTTGTCAGAAACCCACGCGAGAGAGTGGGTGTTCGTGTGAGTGACAAAGAGAGAGGGTGCAGGGAACATGCCCGGAAGCAAGAAGAGCAGACAGCGGAGTGATAGGGGACGGAAGGGGAGAGAATGGAAAGTCAGAACAAAAAAATAAGAGATTTATTGCAACGTTTCTGAACATGGCTTTAAAGGAGCCAAACGTTCGTCTCAATTTAATTATGATCAGCTCGATTAGTATAAATAAAACAAAATAAAACAAATTTTATTTTATTTATTATTTTGCTCACACAGTGCCTGGTTCAGCTGTACATGTGTGAAGGCTGGGAGATTACAACAATTGAAGGACTGGGCAATCCACAAACTGGCCTTCACGCCATACAGAAACGTCTCACCGGGTACAATGGCGCCCAGTGTGGCTTCTGTAGCCCCGCCCAAGTCATGAATATGTATGGGTGAGTCACGTGCACACCAGGCTGATGCTGGATTTTTATATTTCCAAACATATGTTAATTATGGTTAATTACAGTTAATTACGGTCATAGAATGTTCTTTTTGTCGAACGAAGGAAAAAACACTTTTCTAAAGTCGTCCGTAACGACTTTGAGATCTGAATTTAAAAAAAAAACTAAATGAGGACAGCTTTTCGTTCTTTTTCTTTCGTTTTTTTCAGTTTAGTTTCTTTCTTCGTAT
>SMGT01010712.1:450768-472406 GCA_004794575.1 Lanistes nyassanus | reverse complement strand
GGGGCGGGGCGGGGCGGGGCGGGGCTTTGTTCCTGTTTTTATGTTGTTTGTTTGCTTATTCGTTGTTTAATCCTTATTGCTCATCGTTTTTCTTCTTGCTAGCTTGCTACTAACAAAACCAAGTTTTTCTGAAGTTTGCTTCAGAGTAACCCCCTCCCCACCATGGAGCAGGTTGAAGATGTCTATGATGTCTCCATATGCCGCTGTACAGGTGTGGTACAGGTGTGGTACAGGTCACCACAAGATATCTGAAAATAGTAACACATGTTATGAGATATGTAAAATGCCACCACCAGGTATTTTTTGTAGCACCAGAAGATATTTGAAAATAGGAACAGATGCTTTCAAAGACATCTCCCAAGCCAAAAAAACCGACAGAACTATCCTATGAACTGTTTGACATCACGACACTAGAAGACTTCTAGTCACGGGCGTTTAACTTGAACTGATCTTAATACAAGTTTCCATAAGAATTTAAAGTGGCAAACATAAAGTAACTGAGCAATGATCTCCTGTAGTGCAAACTTTTATGGTGGTGTGCAGGCTACAGATCAATCCTGGACGCAATGAAGTCTTTCGCTTCAGATGCCCCGCCCAGGCTTCAAGGTGGCACGATTGACATCGAGGTAGTATTGAAAACAAACTTTATTGACGTTTCACAGCGTTCGTTGTGTATTTATTTTGCTGTGGATATGTGAGGTTGCGACAATAACTATGGGTAATCAGTTTAAAAATGAAGGAGCTAGTATCAGAGAGATGGATGGATGGATGGATGGATGGATGGATGGATGGATGGATGGATGGATGGATGGATGGATGGATGGATGGATGGATGGATGGATGGATGGATGGATGGATGGATGGAAAAAAGATAGACCGACACACATCAATAGCTGATTGCTTGAAGGAAAGGGATTTAAAAAATATGAGAAAGAGCGCAGTAGGGAGAGAAGGAGGGAAGAAAGAAAGAAGGAAAGAACGAAGGAAGGAAAAACACATATTCAGGACTCACAAGACGTGAACTCAAGATGTCTTCTTCCAGGATCTGAACCCCAAGATGTGCAAGAAGACAGGCAAGAAGTGTGAAGGGAAGTGCGGGCATAAGACAAACAAGGAAGATTGTTCCGGTAAGCGAAGACAAGAGAACGTTTCACTCCGTAATGTGGGCGCCAGGGCTCAGTGGTTCCAACCCACCACACTGCAAGATCTGTACCAACTGCTTCATCAGTACCGCGCTGCAAACTATCGTCTGGTGTTTGGCAACTCCGGCTTTGGTAATGAAATGTTATCTTGTTATATAGTAGAAACAGTGACACATGCTGTAGTTTTATCATGCTCCGCCATGTTGTCGTTGTTGGTATACATTTCAAACATCACTTTTAATCTTTTGGTCAGGTGTGTACAAAGAGATAGGACCGTGGATGTACGATGTGTTAATCGACATCAGAGGAATACAAGAGTTGTACAAGATTCAGGTAGCGTTTTCTTGTTCATTAACTATATGTTTCCCCAAGTGGATCATGGATCACACACAAATGAACATTCGTTAGAGATATAAAGAAAAAACTATCGGGGTATGGCGCTAGCGAAGTCGCCCCTGAGCACCCCTCACGAAACAGGTACTTCGCTAAGCGTTGTATATGTCGCAGTATTTCATTCCTTCAAAACTAAAAATGTCTCTTGGAAATCATTTTTGTGTGTAGTGTTTTTGCAGGTTTCGAGTTTGAAATATGCTGCGCAATCTATTTTTCTCATTTAAAATGAACTATCCATCGTGTCATTGTAGGTCACTAATTAACCTGACTTGAATTTCAGTTCAGTCCATCGATTGTATGGGGCGCCAACCTGACCCTGACAAACCTTCACGACCTTTGTGACAAGGCCAGGACCAACACGTTTGTTCCATACGCCGCGTGCTTCGCAGAGCACCTCAAGAAAGTGGCCAACAGTGCCGTCAGGAACGTGAGTGTTTATTTGCTGTAGGCAAAAAGATGTCTAGTGTCTATAATCATAAAGCATGCAAACAAAACGTTTGGAGATTGAGATTGATATATCCTTCAACCATCAAAAATACTTTCTTTGACAAAGTAACTAGACAAAAATTAATAAGAACTAAATTTTGCTTTAGCAGTTAGTAATAGTTGCAAAACTTTGTCCGAAGCTGGATATTTGTTGACTACAAACAAGCTGAGTACCAGTGTGCACAGGAAAAGTGTCGGTAAACCCACGCTAATTTTGCAACGTACTGTTTCATTATGTCGAACCCAAATCACTCACAACAAACGTCCGTCTCTTTATCTTTAGCTGGCGTCGTGGGCGGGTAACCTGATGCTGAAGCACAAACACCCGGAGTTTCTTTCTGATATCTACACCATGCTGGAGGTCGTTGGTACAAGACTTGTCATTGGTATGTGATATATACTATTATACCAACTGAGTAAACCATGCTGGAGGTCGTTGGTACAAGACTTGTCATTGGTATGTGATATATGCTATTATACCAACTGAGTAAACCATGCTGGAGGTCGTTGGTACAAGACTTGTCATTGGTATGTGATATATGCTATTATACCAACTGAGTACACCATGCTGGAGGTCGCTGGTACAAGACTTGTCATTGGTATGTGACATATGCTAGTATACCAACTGAGTACAACTGATGCAGGATGAAGGATATTTCCAAGGAACACAGGGAAGTGGCGCGACAGTTTAACAATAATGACTAGATGTGTAAGTGAAATGAAACTGTCTCCAACGATTCTATTTAATTTTGTTGATAATCAGTCTCCACAAAATGTCTTCGCGGCTTAAATGAAACCGAAGCCAGTGTGGAGGTTGCCTAAGTCGATAGAACAAAATTATGTAGTCCCTCACGAACAGCAAGAATTCTGGATTTTAAAATATTTTCTTCTTTCAGGCGATGAAACGGGTAACAGAACCCAGTGCACCATGAAAGAATTTCTGAGCGCTGACATGCAGGGCAAGGTCATCGAGGCAGCCTTCCTACCAACCTACACCGACACCAACAACTACATTCGGCTTTACCGCGTTTCACAGCGACTGCAGGTGCGTACCCGCCTGACGTTCATATGCACAGCTGTCTAAGTATTGGACCAATTTTTCTTGTTGAAATTCACGATTTACATTTATTTGCATGTTTCTTCTTGTGGTCAGGCTGACCATGGTCACGTGATCGCCGGGTTCAACATGAAGCTCGACAGGGACAACAACTTCACTGTTCTACAGCGGCCAACTCTCGTTTTTCAGGGCATCAGCGCTGCTCTGGTCAGTGTTCCTTTCGGTTATACAGACTAAAGCACGCAGCCGATTCCTGTAAAAGAACTAATACGAGTTGTAGTCCAAGACTGAGGCAAAATAGATGAACAAACTTCGTTTCAAATGAGATCTCACACTCTGGTAATCTGAGCGGCGATGATTTATAAAAAGTTCTTGACCCAGATTTAACATTGTTTTAATGGTTGTGTGTATAGTCCTCTGCGTGGTTATAAATAGCTTCTAGTCTTGATCCTGGGCTGGCTTGCACGAATGTTCGTATCTGCACTTCCGGTCATAAAAGCGGTCTTAAGACCCATTCGCCCTGTGTATTTTACGTGCGCCTTTACATATGAACATGAGATATGAACGCTCATGCAAGCCAGCCCAGATGAAGAAGTCATTAACTTAGCCGCTATAGCAAACTATATTTTTACACGTTTAGAGATTCGTAAACAAATTTTTGTGACCAGGGACTTTAGCGACTGAAGACAAATATTCTGTCAACATTTGAGGTTTGAATGCAACCCAGTGACGAGATCAAACAGAAATCAACTCGCTATTTCTTGTCAACAGAACCGTGCTGAAAATACAGAGGCGTTTCTGGAAGGAAAGCAGCTGGGTGACCCTCAAGTCTTGAGAGGCGAGTGTTCGGACCAGAAGCTGACAAATGACATTACATGTCGGAGATCGATTTATTATCAGTAGGAAGTGACTCTGACGGACAAGTGGCATTAGATGACAAAAGTCATTACTGCATCAGAGACGGGCTTATTTGTGACTTGGCTACGGGACGTCAAATGTGCAATATGTTTCTTTATCTCACATCGTAATTTAGTGTATATTTTATGTTGAGTCGTTTGACTGTTATTATTTTGGCAGACTGTTTGTCCATGCTGAACATTGAGCTGACCCCTACCAGTGACCCTATTTTGGCTAGCCCTGACTATCGCAAAAATGCTGCCGTTGCACTTTTCTACAAGGTAAAACCCTTGAGTATGGTCCGTATGGGTAATTTTTATGTTAGCATTTCCCGCTATATCACTGGGGTGGGGGGAATAGGGTTTTTTGTTTGTTTTTGTTTTGTTTTACTTTGTTTTGTTTTGAATGCAACACATGTTACTATAAGCAAACTGAGTGAGTGTTCGTGTCTGGTCTGGTCTTGCGCCCCTAACAGCGGGTTGTAAGTCTAACTCAGCCTCGTGTATTCAAATAGTACTTCCATGTATGTGAAAGAGACACAGTCACTCATGCACCCCGGCCCAGCCGTCAGAAGCTGTACAGCTAACCTTGAGAAAAAATCGGGATTTTTTTTTGTAACCTTAAGCAATTGCTTTATCCACGTTAGCATGAGTGGTCTTCACTGTCTGAAAATCCCTCTGCTCCGCAGTACGTGCTGGATGTGTGTGGGGACAAGGTGGCTCAGAGGTACCGCAGTGGGGGCTCCACCTTGGTGCGCCCCGTGTCCTCAGGAACCCAGTCATTCGACACTCGCCGGGAGGAGTGGCCCCTCAACCAGCCCATGACATCCATAGACGCCGACTACCTGGTAACCAAATTTTGTACCTGTACAACCCGCATCATATCAGATATTTTTAAAAAATTTTATACGCATTTTTAAATTGCAACGGATAGCAGGCAGTTGTCGCAGTTTTCAGATGTCGCAGATGGACTGTTGTGTGGTAAACAGTGATTTAAGTGCTGGTCCCCTTGTCCCATTATAACATATGAGAGATCTAACGGGGAAGGAGTAACAACACTATACAGGATAATTAAATGTTTCTCAGAAAATTCTGAAACAACGGAACCTACCAAGACATTGTTTTTCTTTTCTTCTTAAAATACAGTAAAACCTCAGGATTAAGACCTCGGAAAATGCACCAAAATCAGTTTATCACTCCAACAGGAAGTACTTGAAACGCTCAACATAACCGTATGCAGACCCATGCGACCAAGGGAGCTTACCGTACCCAAACACGTAGCAAAGAGAGGGTCGAAAGAAAGGGACCTGGCAGATCCAAAATCAGTTCTTAACTGAACGAGGTCTTAGAGAGTACATTCAATTTAACCCATGAGGGGTCAGTGAAAAAAGGGGAGTTGTAATAGGGAAGGTCTTAACAGGGAGGTTTTAGAGAAGCAAAATAGTTCAAGTCATCCAAATGGATTTCCAGGTGTCGGGAATGGTCCGGTACTTGGATGACGTCCCCCTGGAGCCAGACGAGCTGCACGCGGCTTTTGTTATCAGCTCAGTAGGCAACGCTCAGATTGGCTCCATCGATGCTCAGCTGGCTTTGGTAAGCCCCAGCAGGTTTCATCCAGACAAAACAGGACAAAACACCAAGGCCTTGACGTTAAAGCTATCACCTCTTATCTACCTTTTCTTCATCTCGGCGTTATCAGTTACACAAAATAACAAACAGAATGCTATAATCTTACCCCAAATTGGAGTACGTGGAGGTTAAACCTGTGTAAGTGCTTTTTATATATTTGGTTAGTCCCATACTTTAAAAAATCAAGGTGGCAAAACAGCTGTGATGCTGTGCATATGCATGGGAACTGAGTGATTGGTTACCCTGTATTTTCAGTCTTTACCTGGGGTCTACAGATTTATCCAGGCTTCTGACATCCCAGCCGGTGGAAAAAATAACTTTAATCTCTTTGGTAATAATCCAGAAGAGGTATGTAATGAGTTATGTATTGGAAAATACTCAGGAAATAAATGTTCTCTCTTACCTGAAGAGTCACGTCAAGGAGTTATCTTATACGTAAAGGGATAAATTTTAGCAATTAATTATCCTATCTAAGAATATTTTCTTAAAGAGCTGTTTAACTGTGAAAAAATAGAGGAAATTTATAGAGGGAAGGAAATAGAGAGGATGGAAAGAAAGAATGACAGGCAGACAGGCATGTACAGAAAAAAAGTGTAAGAATTATTTTATGTATGAACATTTTCTTAAAGACCTATTTCGTGGCGACAAACAAAAGAACAAAACAAAACAGGAAACAGAAGGAAAGAAATAAGAAGGACAGAAGGAAGAAAGACAAGCGGACAGCCAAGCAGGCAGACAGACAAACCGACTGACCGACAGACAACGGCAACAACAACAGAATAAATGCGTTGAGAGTGTGCTGCATGGTTCACCAAATGTTTCGAGTACACTGGTTCTTTAAGAAGAAAGGGAAAAGCCCATGCAGTATTTCTAAAACGTTGTGTTTAAATTGTTTTTATTTCAGATTCTCGCAAGCGGTCGTGTTGAATACGCTGGCCAGCCAATTGGCATTATCGTAGCAGGTGACATTTTGTGACATTGACATACAAAAACTAAGATTGGGGTTAATTCCTTTTGAAAAAAATAGCAATAGCTGGCTGAATTTCTCTGGGAAAAAAGGCTTTACATTGCTTTACTTCGCTACATGAAGTAGCCTGTCGATGAAGCTTTCTTCCCGGCTTTTGTGAAAATGGTACTTGTATGTTTGAAGGTCTGGTGGGAATGTAATTGCCTGTTGATTTAAGTAACACACGTGGCATTGAAAGTAATTTAGCACAACGCAGCAGATTTGGTACCAAGTCGCAAACCCTTTTTCAAAACCTTCTCTTGCGTAGGCAAACATGTCGCGTTATGTGTAGCGGATGGTGAACCCAAGGAGGGGTCACGGGCACCACAAAAGCGAACTAGTATTACTGGCTCACTAGTAGATGGCCGCGGCACCTCGAAAGCAGAATATAACAGCGCGGCACCACAAAGAGAAATGATTACCTTACCACAAATAGTTGCAAGGTAGCAGTGTCACGTCACCACGCACTCGTCCATATGTTTGGTCGTCTCAATAAGATTTTATTAGTCAGCACGGCGTTCCATGGCGTGACGGTAACATCAATTTTAACAAATCTAACACTTTTCCACCTATACGCGTCTATTCGTCTCTGTATCCATCTCCTACCTTCATCTGATGGTCTCCCTTCCGCTGGTCCTACCAAGGCTTATATAGTCCCTCCTCCACGGCAGGTGTTGAATGCTCGTGGTCTGCATTCACACAAGAATAACTCGTCAGCAAGAGACAGGCACAATGACATCTGTGATTTAATGAAGTGTTCTTTTAAATATGCTCTCTACGTCCTTCCAGATGACCCTCAGATGGCAAGCACGGCAGCTTCCATGGTCAATGTGACCTACACCAATGTCCAGCCCCCGCTGGTGGATCTCAGGACGGCCATCAACCAGAAGTCGTTCTTTCCCAACCAGAGGCACCCTATCATCACTGGCGATCCAGACTGTAGGCCACACAGCTTCTATGTTTGCATGCACTTTAATTTTTAAGTATTATATGCCATGAATATTGACCAAATATTTGCCCAAGCTTATAGATGTGGTCTGAACACTATGACCCACTACTTACACAAAGTTATGGGCCCGATAGACAATCATACACAGAAACCGAAGCCAACAAGTGTGACTCCTTACGTTGTAACACTTTTTCATCATTAGACTATTTCTAATTTCTTCACAGTCCTTTAGTTTGCTAAATGCTTTCCGTTATCCTTCATACCCAAGAACTGCCACTGGAAATAAACTTTTTATGAGTAGTACAGCAGTTATTCTGTTTATTTTTAACCTACGAAACTTTCTCTTCTAGCAGACGTTAGACTAGAAAACACAAAACACGTTCTATTTCTCAGTGGCGATGGCCTGTCATGATTCTAAAAATAACACTTTCAAACCAGCGTCGCAGTGGCTTCAAGACCGCGGAAGTCTAGAAAATAAATCTCATGTTTGTGTCCTTCTCAGTGGCAATGGCCCAATCACCTCGACGCCTGACCGGATCCATAGAGGTGGGCGATCAGTACCACTTTTACCTGGAGTCGCAGAGCAGCAGGTGTGCTCCTAACGACAACGGCGGGATGAACGTGCGAGCCACAACGCAGTGGATTGATGGTACCGCTAAAGTTGTGGCAGACGTCCTCAACATCCCAGTGAGCAGGTAAATTTAAAAAAAAAACGAAACGGGTAATCTTGCACATCTGGTGAAGTAATGATGTTTCTTTTGTAATTTCGTATTTTTAAAGAGATTTCTGATTATTAAAGAAAAATAACATTTGAAAGCTTTAAGGTCTAATTGTGGACTGAAGTGGAAGTGAAGAACCAGAACGTTTGTATTTGTTGATACCGTATTTTGAATCTTTTGATGTCTAACTTATACATATTTGTTTTAAAAATAATCTTCCCTATTCTGAATACCGGGTAAAATCATTAAGGGTTATCTCTCTTTGAATTTACAGCGTGAACGTGGAAGTCGAGCGCCTTGGTGGCGCTTTTGGAGGGAAGATAACTCGCAATGGCATTGTCTCTGGAGCTTGCGCATTGGCCGCTTACATCACGCAAAGGTAGATCTAGTTAGCAGACTAACGACGAGTATAAAGCTATCGAACATACTTAAAGAAACAGACCAAATAACATCTTCGCTATTCTGAAAATAAAGCTATAGAACTTGCTTGAAGAGGAGAAGGCTAAATTCCTTACATTCCTTAGTCCTAATTAAATAACATCGTCACTATTCTGAAAATAAACTACAGTGAATCCTCGATTAACGACGGCAATCTGTTCCAGGATGGGTCGCTGTTCCAATAGGTCTTTAATCAAAGCACGATTTCCCACAGATTACTGTAGGAAACGTTCAAATCGTTCCGAGCCACCATCTGTTATTTTCGACGCGGAACTTTAGAAAAAAAAGCGAACAGTGAGCACAGAGTAAGCATAGCCCTCGCATCGTTAATCAAAACGGCGTCGTTAAACAAGGCATTGGCTCGCTGTAGCCCCCTGTCGTTAAACAACTACGTCGTTGACTAGGACGGTCGTTAATTGGGGTATCACTGTATGGAACTTACATAAGGAGAAGTAGTATAATTTCGTACACTCTTAAATAATCACCATTCTGAAACAGTTGATTTCCAAGCCCATCAAATAAGGAAATCACACTATCCGCTCATGAATGTGTATGCACTGTATACTTAATATTGAAACCTCGTCTTTTACCAAGACCTGTTCGTCTGGTCATGGATCTTCACACGAACATGAAAGCGCTTGGCAAACGCCTTCCCTGTGTTGGAGATTACGAGGTGAGCCGTGTTCACTGTGTACATGTTTCAGGCAGCGTATTGGTAAATTGCTCGTTAAACAAAACCAGGCAATAAATGCTGTTTGCTTCAGATACCTATCTCATTGAACAGGATAACTTTTTCTGCTTGAAAACAACATATTTTCGGATAAACTTCGGAAATCAACAGTCGTGCTGTGACTTAAAAATTGAGACTTTTAGAATACTGCTGATGTTTGAACGTTTCATGAAAACATGCTGATTGGTCAGTAAAACAAGAATGATATATTATTCTTTCAGTATTTAACTTTCCAATCCCGAGCTTTGTGCTAGTATCACAATCCGTTTATCACAATGGCAACATACATCATTATCTTCATGATCACGAGTATTATCATCATAACAATAATCGTACAAACAGCACCAAGCCGGCCGTGCAGTCCATACCAATATAGTATTACTACAAATAATATTGTCTGTGGTATTACTAAGATGATGATGACGCTGATTCTGGTGACAACGAGGAGGCAGGTCAAATTACCACTTGAACTTACGACACAACTTATATGTAACCTCTTTCTTGGACGACGATATCAACTTGCATACCTGACCTTTATGTTGCCGCCTGACAGGTGGGGTTCACGGAAGAAGGAAAACTGAATGCAATTAAGTTCACCTACTACACCGATTGTGGTCACAATGGTTCTGAATCGGGGGCATTTTACGTTCCTACGTACATCGACAACAGTGAGTCTTTTGTGAGGTTACAGTTTGGGGGTAAAGGGGAATGACACTTTCGTGTGTAAGTAGCTCACGCACAAGAACATCGGTACAAACTATCAGCAAGTAAAGCTGTGGACTTTACAACCATTGCCGAAACAATTTTTATTAACCGTCAATCACAACGAAGCTTTAGAGACTGGGAGTGAGAAATAAGCGCAGTATTTCGGGTTCCGCCTTTTCAAGTAACGATTTATGGTCATGTACAGCGATTTATTTTCGTGCTCATCAAAGTGTCAGATCTGTTCGCTTTTATTATAAAGTACATTTCTTCGTGTTGTTCTCATCTTTTGAAATTATTTAATAGCAACAACAAAGGCATGTTCTATTAATTTTATAACTTTCTTTAATGTTTTCCGAGTCTTACTGTTTGATCAACGCTTTTGAAGTCTCCTTGATTCCCAAGATCTTATTTTGAACTTTCTCTAAATACAGCCTACTTCTGTCCAAACTGGAACCTTACAATAGTGTCTGTGAAAACAAACAAGCCCACTAACACGGCGTGCAGAGCACCAGGTAAATGTTAAGGAAGTAACTAAATCATTTTCATCAGTCAGTCATTCACTCAACCAATCAATCAGTCAATAGATCATTTTGTCAGCCGGAACCAGCCAGCCAGTCATCAAGCATGGATCAGTTAATCGTCCATCGATCATCGCTAAATAAGTAATAAATCAAGCACCAATCATCACTCCATCATCGTCATTCATCTCATCTCATTTTAGTCTCCTGACCTAGAAAGTCGCCAGTGAGATATGCGGGAAGAAGCTTCGGACAATCTCTGGCATCCTGGTCTGTCTTCTGCTATCCTAGCAGAACTGGGATGTCAAGTGATGGCCATTCCTTCATGTTGTCAAGCCAAATTTTGCTTTGCCTTCCCCTCCTCCTTCTGCCTTCCTGTGTGCCTTTGCAAGATGGTCTTTAAAGTTGTATTATGACCTGTTGCCGAACCATGCCAGCTTCCCTTCCTTGACGGAGGCGAGTAGAGGCTCCTGGGGAACAGCCAGTCTGTGTACTGTGTTGCGAACATCGAAGTTTGTTTTATGTGCCGTCCAGGAGATTATGAAGAGCTTAAGGAAGCGTTTGGTCTCAAACCTTTTTTTTTAAAACTCAGCTGTCAATATCGAACTTTCACAGCCACACAGCAGGATGGAGACGACTAAGGCTTTGTAGATCTTGGTCTTGGTGGGGAAGCTGATGTTGCTCTTCTCCAGAATTTGCTGAGATTTGAAAGTGGTGCTGTGGCGAGGACTGTAAATCTAATATTGACTTCTACAGTCGATTTTCAATCTCTGGCCAAGATAGAGCCACGATATTTGAAAGTCTCCACTTCTTCCAGTTGTCTTCATTCATAGACTGACAGTGATGTCTGCATGTGTGTCGTTTGTGCTGTTGATCATCGCTTTTCTCAGAGCTCGCGATTCATAACCCCAAGCTCCTTCTTCAAGCCTGTTATACTCCTTTCTTCGTTTTAATATAGAAAACATATACAAACATCAATATGCATAAACGCCATAATCATCAGTCATTGGCAGCTAGCTAACGTCTACTTTCTTCTTGTTACTTTCACCTGCGGTACTTACTAAGACGCCGTGCCTTCGGAGTTCATGATTGAGTCGGTGATGGAGCATATTGCCAAGACTCTCAACAAGGATCCCACGGAAATCAGAAAAATCAATTTCTACCACAAAGGACAGGTACTGTGACGTATATGTCCATAGGATTCAATGGGAATCTAGAGTATGCGGAGGGGATGGTCAGAAACAAACGGCCCTATAGGCAAAAAGAAACAAAAACAGGATGGAAAGACGGGGAAAGGATCAAAGAAAAGGGAAAGTCTCAAAACTGTGGAACAAACGTACATGCACAGCTGCATCATGGAAGTGATGTTGGATGTTAAAATGCAATCGATCGATAGATCTAATTTTTTAGTTTAATGGCAAGAACACTTTTGACTACTGAATTCACCTATTTATGTGTTTTTATCTAAAAGTTCGTCTGTACTTACATTCTGTTCACACGTAAGTCTCTTTACCCCGTTCTCTGAGCCTTTTCTAATGTTATAGATCACTGTCTAAAATGAATGGTACATATGACTCTTTACCTATCTGCAACCTCTCCACTTTCCAGCCCCATGTCTTTCCTTCCTACTCCTTCTGTCTTCATACTTAACAATGGTTAAACCAATATAAACGCAGGATGTTTATTGTTTCACCTTTATTCTTCATTTGTTGTTAGGACCTTTATTGTGTATTAGTTTTGTGTGATGCAACGCGAAATCGGCTGCATGCGATATACTTTAGATTGTACATATGTGTGTGTGGCGACCAGCTCATAAGCTTCTAGCTTTTATGGCACCTGATGGTATACGTGTACAAATGTAATCACAAATGTTAAATTTAAAAAATGGTATTCTTATAAAAGTATATAAAATCACTGAATTCTCGCTCATAATTTGCATATCAGTAGAATGATAAACGGTCTTTTGACAATTCTTACGACACAGATTGTGAAAAGTTTTATTTTTATCCATGTTAGTTTTCCCTGAATGGAACAAGGCTGGACTACTGCAACATTGGAGAAATTGTTTCCCAAATAGAAGCGTCTGCTGACTTTGAAGCCCGCAAGCACCAAGTGGCAGAGTTCAACCAGGTAAACTAATAATTATACGTTCTCATCGGTAATAACAGCGACGAGAAAAGAACCTATTGATACATTACTGACTTTTGATTGATAACATAAAGACGGTAAGTCACACTTTTTACCGCAGGAAGTGCTGTTTTCTCCTTTCTTTCTTTCTTGTACTATAAGTCCTTTCTCATGTGAGGAGCTGGAGGGCTGAGAGTAGAGAATGCTGTGAGAGAAGACTAAGGCGAAGGAAATCTAAAGACCTGGAAAGCGCCCTCTACAGCCAGTTTTCTAAGCAGGTGTCTGTGTCCGCTTAGATGCCTGTTTTTGCGACTATACATCATAAGTTCCTAAAACGGAACTAAAACGATAGACGACACACAGTGGACACTTTCGGCGCATTATCCCTTGTCAGGACAATACAAACACAAACACACTGAGACAAAGACAAATAAAGGCAGAAACAGATGAAAGCAAAGACCAAATTAAAAACAGACACTTAGCTGGTGAAAAGGAGAGAAGTAGATAGTCCAGCGTGGGGCAAAACTGCTTAGACAAGGTAGACGCACATTAAAAAGCGAATTGCAAGTGAGGTCATGCGTACAGCCTATCAGATCCCAACCAGCCTCTGCGATCGAGGCGTTTTGCATGGCTGGTAGCGGGGGGAGGAGAGAGAGAAAGGAGGGAGGGGGTATTAGCGGAGGTTAGTTGCAGAGGGAGTTAGCTACTAAAGGAAAGTGAAGACACGGGTGAAAAGGAGAGGGATAGACGAACAGAGGATTAAAAGAAGGTGAAAGTAGGTAGTTAAAGGAAAGAACGCCAAGTGTGTGTGTGTGTTGGGGGTGTGTGTGTGTTAGGTTCATAGTGCCAAAGTGGAAGATGTAGGACTCCATATTCTTGCGTTCAATAAAGTCACCACATCTGCCACACGACACAAGCCCTCATAATATCTGTTGTGTTTGTGTGGGAGGGGTGGGGTGGAGTGGGGGTTAAATCTGTGTGACTGGTGCTTAGTGTCAGCTAAATGATCTTTGAACCGGGTGTTTACTGTGCGTTCTGTCTCACTAAAGTAAAGCAGAGTAGGGCAGACAGTACATGAGATGGTGTGGACAATGTGCTTGTTCGTGCAAGTGAAGTGGCGCTTAATATTGAAAGCAGTTTTAGGTATGTGATTTTTTGGGGGGGCGTTAAGGTGAGGGCAAGCAGGCCAATTAGAAACATTGCACGGAGTGGAGCCAGTGGACGTGTTGAGTTTGGACCGTACCAGTAGGTCTCGTAGGTTCTTATCCCTGTAGGAGGCCGCCTTGTAGGGTGATGTTAGCGTCGAGAAAGTGACAGAAGTGCTTGAAATGGTGTAGGTGTACTGGATTGAGCGGTGAAAGAGCTGTGTTTACTCACCATTTTGCCATTCTGTCATTCTCTCCCTGTACCTGTGTCAAAGCATGAGCATGGCTGACCCTAAAGCTAAGTATCAGCCTGCATTATCAAAACATTAGCCCTACAAATGAAAGTCAGCCGACATACACATCCACTTCAGAGACGCCAAGAGATCCCACATCAAAATTCCTTGGCTGGCACTGCATACCTTAGATGCTCCATCCAATACAGAAACATTGCGTACCGGACACGAACCAACGACCGTATGTAGCTGTGTGACAAGCACGTGTTACGGGTTACAGGTCGCCTCACAACAGTGTTTACATGAGTCTGATGTTTATGTTGTCGATTCATCTGCAACAGACTATGGTGCCGGGGTTCGCTATAGGAGGTAAGTTGGACGACAATCATTTCCGCACACCAGCGTGTCTTCAAATACTCAGTTTAATGCGGGTTTTTTTCCCCCCAGGCAAACCGTTGGAGGAAACGTGGTCTGTCACTTGTCCCCACCAGATACGGAATGGCGTGGCAACAAGGAAATTACAGCGTGTTCGTGGCCGTCTATCATTCTGATGGCTCCGTCGCCATAGAGCATGGCGGAATCGATATGGGGCAAGGAATTAATACAAAGGCAAGTAGACTGTGCTGACTCATTGTACTGCATTTGTCCCTTTTTAACTGCAGGCGTCTGCGAAACAAGAAACAAGATATAAGATGCAAGAACACTATTATCTCAAAAGAGAAATTCATACGAGCTCGTTGCAAACAGTGTAAGACAAGCATTAAGAACAAAGAACACACATTACTGTCTAGCATCTTTACTGTCAAAACCACTGACAGTCCATACATAATGTAACATAGTGCCACCAATTGAAATAGCGGCACGGCACCACAAAGACAGATGTAACGTGACGGTTTCACAAGTAGGGGTCACGGCACCACAAAGACAGATGTAACAGTCGCGGCACCACAAAGACAGATGTAACAGTCGCGGCACCTCAAAGACAGATGTAACATAGTCACGGCACCACAAAGACAGATGTAACATAGTCACGGCACCTCAAAGACAGATGTAACAGTCGCGGCACCACAAAGAAGATGTAACAGTCGCGGCACCTCAAAGACAGATGTAACATAGTCACGGCACCACAAAGACAGATGTAACATAGTCACGGCACCTCAAAGACAGATGTAACAGTCGCGGCACCTCAAAGACAGATGTAGCATAGTCACGGCACCACAAAGACATATGTAACATAGTCACGGCACCACAAAGACAGATGTAACACAGTCACGGCACCACAAAGACAGATAAAACATAGTCGCGGCACCACAAAGACAGATGTAACAGTCGCGGCACCACAAAGACAAATGCATGATTACGTTTCCACAAGTCACATCACCATGCACTCGTCGATAACTTCAACGCCGACGCATGTTTAGTCGTCTCAATATGCAACTCAGCCCTGAAGCATGTCCACGAATCCAAAAGATGCCTCTAAGAACGAATCCTCTCTTTGCCTCCGCCACGTAGCCCCGAAATAGTAAAACTCTAGATGTCTATATTCTAATCTACATCCACTTCTGTAGAAAATTATTTTTAAAAAGTAACTAAAATTAGAATGTCGTTCAGGTTTTTTTTGTCACGTCATTCGGCGAACCACGTTTTGTTTGGTACCTCATGCATTCTTACTTGATTCATATATCTGTAGGTGGCCCAGGTGTGTGCCTTTGAGCTGGGTGTACCCGTATCACTGATTGATTTATACATCTGTAGGTGGCCCAGGTGTGTGCCTTTGAGCTGGGTGTACCCATGTCACTGATACGTGTCAAGAAAACCTCTTCTACTGTCAACGCCAACTCTGTGATGACTGCGGGGTCTATGGGCAGTGAACTGTGTAGTATGGTCAGTTTACACGCTGCTTCAGCTTCTAGTGTGCTGTTTTGGAAAGGAAGCAATGTTTTCCCCCTAAGGAAACAGCAGTTATATATAGTTATGCAGATATAATCAATTCTGGTAATTCTGCTGGGCAGTTTCCAGAAAGCCTTGGGCATTGTGCTAGAGCTGAATGATAAAATCCATAATTTTGGATACGAAAAAAAATCCATAACGTTTGCACGGCACGAGCGTCTGTGACAGAGAGTTGAACGATTAATTAACACGTGTGTGTGTGCGACGCTTGTTTCTTATCTGTAAATAGCTGAGACGTGCGTGCGGTAAAACGTAAATTACCTACTTATTTTATTCCTCTTGTTTACTTCAGTTTCAATTCATATTTGTTTGTACGACAGGGAGTGATCCAGTGCTGTCAGGCAATCAACGCACGTATGGCCCCGGTACGGATCAGAATGGCGGGTGCTTCGTGGAAAGACCTCGTTCGGGAGTGTTTCCGCAGTCAAATTGATCTTACAGCACATGCCTTGTAAAGACATTGATTATTTTGTATCAGTTATCTCTAATTTTTAGTGTGTAACGGGGAGGGATGTTGCAGAAATTCCCTGTCTTCAAGCTTCCATTTTTGTTGTGTTTTAATCCAGCACAAGGTAACTTTATTGTTAGTGCTGTTGTTGTGCGTTTTGTTCTTTCTCTAGCAGAACAGCTCCATATATGTTAATAACAATATTTTCCTGCTGCGCTGCTACACTTATAATCCGTGAACTCTGTCTTACAACAATGAAAGTAGGTATTCTAATTTTCCGATCCAAGCAGTGCTATCCTAAACTTTAAACTTTATCAATCTGCAAACCTTGCTGTGCCGCAGCACAACCCCATACAGTCAGTACCCCTCCCGTTACAATGTGTACGGAGCTGCCGTTGCCGAGGCTGAACTCGATGTTCTGACAGGACAGTCCCAGATCACCCGCGTGGACATCTTGTACGACTGTGGGGAAAGGTCAGTCAGGTCGCATTTCACTTTCCTTAGGTTCAACTGATCGTGCACCCTGAGTTATCGCTAATATGTTAATACCGACCGAGATTTCCATCATCTGGCTGCACATGTTATTAGAGGGAAGGCGATAGTTTCGTATTTCTCGTCTGTTGACAAAGTGAACTAACACTTTATTTTCCTGTTTAGCCTGAGTCCAGAAATAGACATCGGACAGGTGGAGGGTGGCTTCATGATGGGGCTTGGATGTCACCTGATAGAGGACAGCAAGTTTGACCCCCAAACCGGAGTACTGCTCACTGATGGAACTTGGGTCGGTTTAGGAAATGAGCTTTTTAGTTTGTTTTTAATTTAATGCATCCCCTCAGTACACTAAAGTGTAAAGGAAAATAATACAAGACTAAATATGTTTATAAATTTTTTCAAAGCACGTCAAAAGTCGGCGTGCACAGATTATACACACAAAAAACATCACACATATGCATGCACGCACGCACGCACCCTCTCCCAGTCACAAACGCAAGCTTTCTCTCTCACACGGAGAAGCAAAGAAGGGATGAGATGGAAGAGAGAGGAGCTCAGTTCTATTAATCTTTGCAGGAGTACAAGCCCCCTTTGCCGAAAGACCTGCCCATCGATTTCCGGGTGACACTGCTGAGAAATGCACCTAATCCCTTAGGGGTACTACGCTCCAAAGGTAGCCTCTAAACATTGCTATGACCTCCATATTTGTGTGCAGCTTTTTTATGTTTAGGGGAACAAGTCACTCAACTTTCCGACAGTCTATTTCTGTATGCAAGCAATATCTTCTTTGAACAACCTCTTATCTCCCTTGCAGCCACCGGCGAGCCGCCTGTTGCTATGAGCAGCGCCACTGTGTTCGCCATCAAACATGCTGTGGAGGCTGCACGTGCCGAGACAGGACAGGACACGTACTTCCCTTTGCGTATGTCATAATCTTTAATTTTTTTTAAATTTTCAGTTACTCAGAAACTAGAAGATGAAATATCCGTTGTCTTCTTCGCCATTAACGATGTACAAAATTATGCTCTTTCCGTGCGATTCGCTCCACATTTAAAACACTAAACGAAGACTTAAAAAAAAAAAAAACCAAAATGCACTTTCTGCTTATGTTCATGTTATAAAAGTTCCTAAAACTGCTGATCTGGAAATCAAAGTAGGAACTTGTAAATACACATCGCGTGCAGCGTTGTGGACTTCATTTCCAACTTTTTCCAAATTTTTAACACGGAACGGATCTATTAATGAATGTTTACACATCTTTTCAGATTCGCCTGCTCTGGTGCAGCACGTGCAGACTGCTTGTCAGATGAACACTGCACAGTTCACCTTTGGAAATTAAAGGCCTGTCCAAAAAGAACTAAAGAGAGCAACACGTCTTAGATTACATGACTCAGTTTACCTGTTTATACATTCTTACACGTGTCGATCAGCAATTACTTTATCCCAGTGTACTTTATTACAATACAGCAATGACTGAAGGCTTTACCATGTAATTACTACACGTGCGGACTCCCAAGACTACAACAACGATCAGGATACATTGAAATGTTCTTCCAGGATGTTGCAGCATACCTTTCCCTTAGATCAGGGATGGGGAAATTGTGACCTGGTGGCCCATGGCCACTAGAAATCTTACCTGGTCATTTGGGGGATCGACTTTTTTTCTGCTGACTTTTAGTATTATTTCTTTAAAATGTGATACCAAGAGGGATTGCCATATTCCCCAGTCCCCACTCCCACAGAAAAAAAATTGGGGCTTGTGGAAATTTCAGTAGGCTGGGGAATAAAAAGGTTGGAACTTCCCCCATCCCTCCTTTAAATCATGATTCTTTTGATTTTGTTCACTTTTTAATGAATGAGGTGTCTAACGCCTTTATTTTGGCTTGGTGATTGTAAGTGATACTTTGAAAAACTTAAAAGGAACGGATACAAAAAATCATGATGACGTTTTGTCTGTATTCTCTGTGGAATCTTTCATCTGCTACAGGTATATATTAAGCAGGCATACTTTACATTTCGTCGAAATCATACAAATCTGCATTCCAATTTGTAACTTCAGGCAGAAATGAAGAACTCTTCAACAAACATCTGTTCAGCAACGCCTTCAGCACTTAGCTGTGATAGCGTGATGTCAGTCCATTAAAAGGCGCCATTCTCTTTCTGCTGTCATTTGAAACTGCAGGAGTTTTACGTTTCTACTGCCAAACAAAATAAAGGAATAAGAGTATTGTGAAGGGCAGATTATGTGTAAAATATGATACATCCCAGTAAAAGCTTTAAAGTGAGTACTTACTGCATTTTGCTCGATGATCCATTTTTAGATCCAGCTGACAAAAAACAATTCCAATCAAGGAACTTCAGCTGGTCTGCAAGCTTTTTGTTAATATCCATTGTGAGATCCAACATGAGACAGAAAGCAAAGATCTCTGGAGACCTTTGAGGAAACAAGTCCAATCATAGACTTAGAATCTACCTGTTATATTTGTAGTTGTACGCATGTTGTGTGTGGAGGTGAGCAATGCTTGTCAAATATTTTAAATAGGCGAACTCTTGCTGTCTGCTGACAAGCATGTTGATCGACGGCAGAAAACAGTAAGTCCAGTAATATTTTGTTCTCATAATCTAAGAAAGCCAGACAATATTTTTTGTCATAAAAATAGAGCTTTAGTCGATATGGAACAAAAATCTAATTTTTTTCCAGAAGTGGACTTGCTGCTTTCTGCCAAATGATGGCAGCTTTGCTGTCGCAAACGGTTTCCACTTGATCATGACACACCAACAGAATGAGTTTTTTTTCAGGTGGTAGTCGATAAGTTTTGTTGGGGATTTTGTCTGCTGTGCACATTCAGTGTTGCGAGTGGCATTTTCACTGACTGCATATCCATTATGGCGCCCGTTACCCTTAAAACTGTGGCCCCTCTATGGTCGCTTTGGACAATAGGCTATTTCTCCAATAAAATCTGATAAACATTTATCATCGATACCTATGATGAGAGAAATTTGATTGTTTTAGTACCCTACTCTGTCTTCTTACTGATTCTCAACTTTTCTTACTTCCACTGATAAATGTTTGTATGGCTGGTGCTTGTGAATGTTTCCTCCATGTCATGGCACCTCAAAGCTGCTTGCCATGGTGATCAAAGTTGTGAAGCATTGCTGGAAGCCTGTAAAGTCCATTCTACCTTTGTGTTTAAGATGTACTTCTAGAAATGAGCTTCAAGTGCCAATGCAACTCATCATTTAACATTTTCTCCCTTACGAGAACACTGAATGACCAGCATTCTTTGATTTGTTTTTTAATTGGTGTTCAATCAACACATTGCTGAAAACCTGTGGTCGCGTTGAAATAAACACCAGTACTATTAAAAACCTACAGATGATACTTCCAATGCAGGTTGATAATGGAAATCCAAAATGCTGACAGTCTCTGTGCAGCATTCAAAATTTCAAGTAATTCAGTAAAGTGGTGTTTTTTTTATCACAGATTCAACCCTCTAAAACACATTTCATCACAGACCATAGTGAGAATTAACCAGATTTTCTCTGTAATTGAGCAGGCATAAACAAGCATACTACAATTTTTTAAGCATTTTTTTTCTAGTCACATTTTCAAGCATGCATGTAGCCACTCATCCATAATCACCCATATGCTCACACGCACATCTCCCTTCTTCATGCCGTTCAGATTTCCAAACCATGATGAAACTGCTTCAACATTATCAAAATTGAATCCAATTATCTTCCATCTATAACACAGACACTTAATACATAACACTGATATAATCTATGAACTGTTTTGGCTGCACTGTTTTTCAATTTGCTCTGAGATAAAGTATAGATCAGTCCAAAATACAGGCTTATTCACCAAACTTTACCTCGAGCACAGACATTTCACATATGGACCACGGAATATTCTTATAATGACCACCTCATTCTGCAATATCTTGCAAAGAGAAAGCATAAATATCAGTCGATAGACAACATGGGTTTAAACATGCTGACCCATGTGTCTGGCAGTGCTTATCAAGAGCCACACTGTGTTCCTACAGGGTTCCTTTGCACAGGAAGTAATACTTATGCTTCTGCACAACCAAAGTTCCTAACGGGTTTTATTTGTGCAGTCCTTTAAATGTCCATGCCATGCTACACAAAGCCCCGCAGACTAAGATGTTTTCTTCAGACAGCTACACCAGGTCCTGCAAGTTAATGGTGGTGCCAGTGAAGTGTGAAGATGGAACAATGTCCATGATGCTGCCCCCTGTGCCATCGCCCAACGACCCTCCGTCACCTCCCAGACCCACTGCATCTCCGCTGTATAACACTGAATGGGGTGGGTCGTCCTGCAACCAAAAGGAATCTGAGTGTTTGAGCTCACTTTACAATCTGCTTTGTGCTCTCAGCCTTCTCCCCTCGCTTCTTTTTATCTGAAAACACCGTTTTAATAACAAGGACTGTAACTGTACATGAAGACATCACCAACCTCACCATGAACAATCAGAACATTTATGAAGGATCAGTACAAGCGAAGTTTGGCATCACTGTCAAATGAATGACTAGATTCAGGGGAGTGGGGGG